>CAEFZX010024745.1:0-62617 GCA_903066825.1 Alfaro cultratus | reverse complement strand
TGAAATACATTGTTGTGGTTTTTCCATTATGTATTGATTTTTGATATGTTATGTTTTTATTTATTTATTTATTTTTTTAATTTTTGATATTTTGTGTTTTAGTTTTTGTACTTGCTGTTACACCAATTGCCCATTTGGGACACAAATAAATAAATCTGAATCTGAATCTGAATCTGGTGCTAATCCATTTGGTGATTTATGAAATAATAAAAATATTTTCTCCCAAGTCTATTCTCTGATCTACAGGGGTTTCAGAGAAAGACTTTATAATTGGGGTGATTTGCTATATTTTCCTAGTTTTAGTGAAATTGTGGATCAGCTGCTGCTGTCTGATTCATTTTTTGGAGAAAACTTGTGAATAAACATATGGATGAGTTTCTCTAGATCCTTCTGGGACATTAGTCCTCTAATCCTAGAAATGTTCTTCAGGTGATTGGACGACTTTGCAATTGTCTTTAAACATCTCTGAAGAGTCATGTCTGAGTTCACCATTGCACCCAGATTTTGGCCCTGATCAGTGGCTTCTAGTTATAATAACTGATGATGTGCACTGCCTCTTGATTGTTCCTCTTTAGACCTGAAGAAAATAACTTCAGCTTTGCTTTTGTACACCTGGAAAAAGTCATGGCACATCCATGGATTGATTTGTTCTTAGCATCTATCAAGTGCTTGGATTGGCTCAGTCACCTGGTGATATCTGAACAACACATTACTAGTATTATAAAAAAATCTAATTTGTAATTAGGGTAGTTATATTATCTGAAGCTTAGTATTGGTAGTCAGCCATCATACTCTAAACACCACTGTCAACACTCTGAAGCCCCACACTTTGAAACCCTTTTTATTTGTGCAGCTGCTGTATTAACAAATAAAAACCTGCCCAATTTCTTCTGCATTACAACTCATATTCTAAAATGATCTAAGATATGACAACTTATAAATCTAGTTTTTGATTAAGGTTCAATTAAGGGGCCGGAGTTTTGTGTCAGTCTTAGTTTTGTTGAGGGGAGGGATCTGAAATAGGCATGGAAGTGGAGGGGGTCCTGAGATACAACAGTTAGCAACCAGAGAAACAAACATACCAGAACCTGTTCCTGATTCACTGTCAGCTGCTCCTCATTGTACTGGAAGTTCTTCAAATATCCTCCCTTTCATTTCTCTTTTGAAGAATTTTCTGATTAAGCAAAAATCAGTGCTACTCATCTTTCCAGTCATTGATACTTATTAGTTCTTCACCATAGTTAATTCTTTAATAACTTACAATTAACTGATGTCAGAATTGGTAATACTGGTAGATTATGAAACTTCCCAAAAGGGAGCTACGACTTGATAGCTATTTTTTTGTAGCCAGAAAAGTATCACACAAATCACCCAATACAAAAAAGTATGAAATGGTAAAGAGACGAGACTGACAATATTTATTCCTGTCAATAAGACCAGCACCTCCCTATCCCCTCAGTATGTACTGCCTGCTTCACATTCTTTGACTTCTGTTCTTTATTTCAGTGTTTTCGGGCACTGTGCTGTAAAGGACCCCCACCACCTAGACCAGAATATGATGTGGTGTGCATTGGCCTGACAGGAGCTGGGAAGACCAGCCTGCTCTCGCGGCTCTGCGGTGAGAGCACTGACAACATCGTTCCTACAACAGGTATATGCTAAGCGCACATCACAGTGCACTGATGGAATATAAAGATTGTATTATTTGTGTGGGGAGATGCTTGTAGGAAGTGTATTTCCCTTTTAACAGATGAGGGAGCTTTCTACCAAGGGAAAGAACATTCCCAGTGTTTATTCCAGGAGTGTATGCCAGGATGTCACCAGCCCAAGCTTTGTTTCTTTCCTCCAGTCACCTTGGAGGATGGTGTTGTTTCTGCATCTAGGAGGATCTTGTCTTAGTGCACATAATTTTCCTAGTAGTGATCGTCGCTTTCCTTATATGCATTGCAGTCCCTTAAGAACAACAACGATCCCTCCCACCTCCCTGTGTCTTTGACAGCAGCCACGTTGAGCTGTTGCAGAAGTCCCATCTTAAATTTAGTCTGTCCTGTTGAAGTTAAACATAAAGCAGCTCCCAAATGTGCAGCTTATAACCATAAGTCTCTGCTTTTCTTGGGGTATGAACCTTTGTCTGTGCCTCCTGCTTGGTACCCTGCACCAGATCAAGTATGGTAATTATCTACCTTAGCGAAGAGACATTTCAGTGAACGTTTCTCAAAGAAGAGTTGGCTGTCATTGCCTCCTGCATCTGCCAACGTTTACAAAAGCAGAAACATGAAGATGAAAATCTCCTGTGGCTTTGCTCGTTTTTCACTCAAATATTTCTCTCTTTTGTAATTTGTGCTGAAATGAAACTTGGCAATAAATTTAGCTTTGTAGAAAATCATAGTCTTCGATTTCCCGGATCTCTGCCTCCATGTGTTTGAGTTGTTTTGAAAAGAGTCAAGTTAAATCTATTTCTTGTCTAGGTTTCTTCACTGGTCTCTTCTGTTTCCCATTCACACCCACAAAGAAGGACCACATAACTCAGAGAAATGCTTTAGATATTAACTCTGTTCTCCAATAAACCGACATAATGCTTTTCTGCTTAGCTTTTCATCTCTTTTTCCTCTGTGGACCACCAAAAGTGGGGTTCTTGTTTATGACTCAGATATGGGTTTTTTTTGTCTGTGAGAAAACTATCTTCAAATTTTTTTGAATTAGAAAAATCTACACTCAACCTTCTCAGCCAATTTGATTATATAGTGAGTTTCTATTATTAGTCTTAGTTATTTGTAAATAATGCAGCAAAATTCTTCTGTAGAAAATCTTAATTACCTTTTCTGTTTATTTGTTTTCTGTTTCCAGGTTTCAGTATCAAGGCAGTGCCATTTCCAAATGCCATCTTAAATGTAAAAGAACTTGGAGGTAAGGAACACATTCTCCTTAAGTGCCTTTAAAGTAAGGTTGCACGATAATTATTGGCTCGATATCAAGAAATTATGACATCATTCTTATCTGTCTAATATCATAATGAATAGGACTGATAACATGTTCGCTGGTGTGGGTAATTTTTTATTTTTTTTAATCAAGGGGCTCCACTCTTGTATGAAAGGAGCGTCAATGTAATTGCAGAAAAAAAAAACATTTCTGACTGGAAATAAATCATTTCAAAATTCCCTCATGTCAGAAAACAACTTGGTCATAATTTTTTAAAAACATAATATAACAAGTACCCTGTGATGTTACACACAAACAACAGAAATATAAACATAAAAGGTCAGAATGACTCCCAAACTGGAAACTCCCAGTACCTTATGAATGCAGTACAGCTTGCCGGTAAACAGAAAACATAAAGGCTGTATAGTCTGGAACTTCTCTAAGGTTTTAGAGGAAGACAATATGCTGGCTTTGTGTATCAAATGTGGAAAGAAATTTCCGCATTTGATACACAAATGAGGAGAAAAACAGCACAACACTTAATACGTCACATTTCATCAGTCACTTTAAACACAACCATCGCTTTGACAGAGTATTCAAAGCTTTTGAGAAGGCTTGCAATGCTGAAGATGGTAGCCTTGTAGAATCCATGAGGACTCAAATCCATTGGCAAAAACTTTTGATGAAACAAGAAAATTTGCTCAGGAGGACACAAGCGATTGAAGATCTCATAATTCTTATCTAGGCTGTGATCAGGACGACAGCCTCTCTTGCTTTGTTAGGACTGCAGTCAGTCAGTCCGTTATCCGTTCAACACCATATCTTCACCAATAGTCAGAGCAGAGGAGACCCATTCCACTCAGTGTTCACATTGCAAATAAATTGCACATTTTTAACTCTTAAGGAAAGCTATCGGTCAATGCACCGCGGCAGCCTTTGCTTCTCCAACTCAGGGGGGGCTGTGCTTTTAAAGGCAAACTTCTGTGATGAAGTTGTACCAAGCTGTAATTCTCCAACCAATAGGAAAATTCAACTGCCTAAGCACTGTTGGGCGGAAGGAGGCTAATAGTGAGACGGTTTTAAGCAAAAATAATGCCAAACTAAAACAAATGCATGAAAATGTCATAATTCAGATTTTCTTTTTCTGAAAAAGTAAAAACAAAAAAAAAAAAAAAAAAAAAAAAAAGTCCCCAAAATAAACTGTGATCACAAATTCACATTCAAGCTTGTCTGTAGCTTTTGTAGAAATTGAAGACCCACATTCTGAACAGGCACGTGTGCACATGCATGCATCCCACCTTGTTAGGGTTTTCTGAAGTGGTTGTACAATCTGCACGCTGTTATTCCTGGAAATGTACAGCATTCACAGAAACTGTTTAACAAGCGGAGATGCAGGTTCAAATACACGACCAAAACAAATGCAGTTTTTCAAGGAAGCCTGAAGAGAGTTCGGTCTCACTGAAAAGCACCACAGCTGGAAGATAAATTAGATTAGTTAGTTTGGTTCAGAGTTTTAAAAAACAGTGTTGTTTTCACTGTATGACAGGTGCAGAGTATATTTATATAAGACTCAACTTGAACTAGCCTCCTGAATAGAAAGGGTGAAACTCAGACTCGCATATACACAAAGAGACACTGCAGGGACCACCAACAAGGATGCTACCAAATTTGGACAGAGCACATTAGGCGGTTTTCAAAAGGAGTTTTACTGGATTGGGTTGAGCCTAGTCTGGTGGTGGTAGCATTACTGTGGTTGGCAAAACACTCATTCCACGGATGACAGTTCTGATTTAGAGATAATGGTATGGTCTGCCACCACAGCAAAGAAAGATGAAATCGGTTCTCTTTTTCTGTTTGCCAGCCCCCTTCTGAATATCCACTATTCTGCTCCTCCTCATGTAAATAACGCGGAGCACAAAAATTTCAGGTATTTATGTTGCTATGTGTGCATTGGAGAGAGTAGAAGCAAGCACATGATGCACATGAGTATGACAGCTTAACCGGCTACTGTTTATTTTGAGCTGAATGCTGGGTTTAATTTCAGTGTGAAGATAAATGTTGACATCTTTTGCACACACTTCTTTTTCCGTTTGTACGTGACGTAAATGTGAAGTGGAGAGTGTTGGCACTGTTGCATAACGTTCAAAAAGTTTTCACAATGAGCTCCTCAGACTGTTTTCTGATTAGACTGACATGTTTTTGTACATTTTGATGCTCAACTCTCGGTGTACTGCAATAATCTTGTAAAGCAAGTGAGCTGGAAGGTAAATTTTTTTCTGCTGTTTTGCATTTCAGTGAGTATAGGAACAAGAAGTTCATACTAAAGTATTCCTCAATGTGTTTTTTTTTCTGACCCACTTTAAGGAAAGAAGGGTTTCTGAGGTACAGAAAAGTAAAGTGCTTTTTTTTTACTTTTGTCACACCCATCATAAATATATGTTTTGTTTTAGATTGAATAAAATAGTGGACAAAAGCATGACTTAGACTGAACTTGCAATTTGATAACAATTTTTTCCTAATTCCCTTTCAAAACCTATAATATACAGCATACAAAGTAAAAACGTAAATATTTGATATTTTACAAAAAAAACCTTCAAAGCAGTTGGTGTTCTGATTTTTTTATTTCTAATATTGACTTCTTTGCTACAGATCTTTTGCTTTTCTCTCTAACACTACAAATTAATGGCTGGTATTGCAACCCCGGATCTGTTACATAAAGACTCTAACCGGGCTCTACATCTGTTTTGATTTGTCTTGGAGTTTTTAGACTCTTCATAACTTCTATGATGGTAAATCCAATCTAATCTAATGTTTGAAAGACCATTAAAATACTCTGTTTAAGAGTTTAGCTCTGCAAAGAACCATTTGTTTACATTTATGTGGGAACCCAGATATGGTGTACCAGCGTGCATGTTTTAAAGTGAGAACATATTGGAAGCATCACAACAGAAGTGTATATTTTGCTCCAATATATTTATCCATTTATACCCATAGGTGACGATCCAACAATAAGAAACGTATATAAATTGCTTACTACTGTAAATCAAAATGAATTTATTATACCGTAAAAATTTCACAATGTAAATATTTTACACAACTTCAAAATAATAGCTTAACATTCTTTATTCACATCTTTACTTAAGCTGGATTTAAAATATATTTGTCATAAGAATCAGACAATATTTTGAGAAATCAATCTGCAGACAATATATATTCCTTGTAATTAAGAGTTTGTGGGTCAAATATAAACATATATGTTGCAGAAGAAGAGCAGCTAGGGAGGCAAGGATGTATTAACATTTCAGGAGTGTTGACGCTCCTGAACCGAACAGGTTCAAAAGGAATGGCAGCCATGGAGGTCACAATTCTTTGATCAGAGCAGCTATACTCCTTATTAACTGTTCTAACTGGAGACATGTACATATGCTGATGAATAACTGTCTTCTTGCCACCATTTCTTAACTTTACACTGTGAACTCAACTGTCTTACTTGAATAGTATATTAAATCCTATGAAGAGTGGCTAAGACAACTTCATAGAAGAAAAAAGTAATGCATTGCAAATTAGAAGTTCATAGATACTGGCCTGACAAAGTAAAATATTAAGCAAAAATTATTTGGTTACTTTTTTATTATTATATTTTACACAGATTATGATTGCAGTACTGGTGATTTTAAAATACCAGGGCTAAATAAATGTACATAATTGAAAGGTGGAGGTCTTTATTTTTCTCAGTGTAAGGTTGTGTGCTTATGTATTTTAATGCTATAGGCGTTCTATAAACATTTGTATTCGTAGAAGACATTTGGATTTTTCAAAAATGTTGATTGTTGAATGTAAGAAAAAAACTTAGCTTTCTCATTTTTAAACAATGTACAGCTGCCATGCATCTTTCATTGTGTTTATTTCATAAAAGTTTAATGTGATTGTTTCATTAGCTTCACACTGAGAATTTGAATCTGCTGATCTTTTGTCCCACAAGCATTTGTTACTCGGCTGGTGTCAGGTATAAGGATTAGGTGGGAAGGGCACCTCTGGTGTGAGTGTGTATGTGTGGGGATAGTGATATGACGTCAAGTCTAGACGGGCAATTTCACAGTGTGCATTCATGTCACGCAGTGACAGCTGATAACGTGGTCCTAATAATCACAACTCACTGCTGTTGTTCTTTTGTGCTGTGGCTGTGGTTGGGAGTTGCGCTCTGGGATTTAAGGAGGATTGATTTGTTTAAATAAACCACACAATATTTGCACCTGGTTGTTTAAGAAAACATTTGTAGGTAGAACAAAATAGCTCCGCCGTGTCATTTTAAGCCTGTTATTTGATTTTATTTTTGGATGAACACATGCATGTCTGATGTCAGTGAAGAATGCATTCAGGGCTGGTGAAGCATACAGAGTCGGAATATGTTAAGACTTAACTTGCCACTGCAAATCTAACCACAAAGAACACAGGAAGAGATGAGGAGGATGCAGTGAGATGACAGACGATCCATCAGCTCCCTGTAACTAACAGCAGGCGATGAAACTATGCAACCCCGTCTTTAAACAAAACCAGTGCGAGGTAGTCATCACAGATCAAATGTGACTCTTTAACACGATCATGTATCCTGACAGTGTAGGCTCGCATGCCTAGCAAAGAAGCTTTTCCAACTGTAAAGTAATTTGTAAATTGCCACATTGGTTTAAAGCCGATGACTAAAGTTGCTGTTCTGAATTTCACAGTTCTGAGGATTTGAACGAAACTGATCTCAGTTTCAGGGCCTCTTTCAAGGATATCGTCGTCTTTGATGTAGTTCACCCTGTTGATGCTGACCGAATGATGCGAGACAGAAACTACTATGATTACTATTAGTATCTTGGGAGGGATTTGTCAAACCGGCTCTCGGTGGTCAGATTTCTGAAACATCCTGAAACGGTGAACATTCAGTTTTGATGTTGTGTCTGCAAGGTTTAAAGTTTAAATCACGGAAAACGTGCTTTTCATTTTCTGTTCACACTGGCTTAACAGGAAAAGTGTTAAATGGAGCTGGGTAGCATGTTTTATAAATATCAATAATGTGGTGAAGTATCATTACACTTCCAGCCGGTCACATTACCTAACTATGAACAGCTGTAGCAGTCACGGTTACACGTGATAAAAATGGCTCAACTTTGCAGAGTTGGGGTTTGAATGACAAGCAGCGAATAAACAGCCAAATTGTTTGCATAAACAGTTGTTGGCAGTTATGTGCATGGATGAGAAGGACTGAGGTATGATCTGAGCTAAGCTCCGCTCAGGAAACGTTTATTCTAAATCAACTTGACATCTGAATCTACATCTGAGGTGGTTTCTCTTCACTTTACAAGCAAACTTTGTTTTATTCCAAATTCTCACTAAAAGTTACCAGCTTTTCATCCATTTTTCTTCTTCTGTGGGAAACATATCTGTTTTTCATTAAAGTGCTTTCAGTATACTTTCAAAAAAAATAAGGGCCACTAGAGCCAACAAAATCCTCGGAGAAAAAAAAAAGTGCCTGCAGTGTTTTTTTTTTTGTTTTTTTTTTTAGCATTTAGCTTTTGACGTTATAAACATAAAGGTATTTGCAGCATACTTAAAAGTAAAAACTGCCAAAAACTAGCACTTGGAGGCAGAGTTTTGACTTAGTAAATCTAATTATGAATCTAAAAAACATCTGCCAGCATTCCAGTTTGATATGACTTTCAGAGTTCAGCAAAGTTTTAAAAAGTTATGTTTTCAGAATCTTTAAATGGTTCCCAACTGCTTAAAGTCCTTTTTTCATTATATTCTAGAAAATGTTTAAGATTAACCAGCACTCAGCCCTACCTTTCACCAACATGTTGCTGCACACCGCTGGTCAGCTGACTGAAAAATATGACAACTGCATTTTTTTCCCTCCCTTACAAACAGACTCAGTTGTGCTCTTTCTTAGGTGAGAAAACAGGGGAAGGGCAGAGGTGTTGCTTGACACTAAATACAGCAATTCTAAATTTGACTCCTTTGAGTGACATGTCAGTGAAACCAAATCTTAAATTTAAAGGAAGAATATAATGAAAAAAGCTTGGTTTTTGAACCGTTACTTTTTCCAACCTTGATACCTCTAAGCAACCCGTGCTTGCTGGCAACAAATGTTTCAACCACAGGAGCGACAGCATGAAGGGAGCCAGCTGCAAACCAAATGGTGTCTTGTTTTTTTGGGGGTTTTTTTAATACCTTTTATTTATTTAGATAAATTACTCAGTCTGTTTTTTGTGATTTTGCATTTGCAAAATTTTGAGAAAATCAACCCACATTTTTTCTCACTAATCCATACTTGTGACTTTACTGCAATTTTTTTCACAAAAATTGTCAAACTGATTAAAGTGACTCCTAACAATCACCTGAAGATGATAGGTATTTCTTACTTTTACTCAGGAGTCACATATTTTCCATCTTTGACTGGAATTATTAAACTGTGACAAAAAAAATCTGAATGCCATATGTTATTTTGACGGACTACAATCCACACACTAGACCATTTGGTGCAGAGAAGCACACATATTCAACTTTGCACACAGATCAGTCAAAAAAAAAATCCCATCTTAGTTACATGTCTAACCTGAACTGAGTGCATCTTTCTATCCGGGTTCTGACTGCACGTTGAAGAGTTATGGTCAGGAATACTTGTGCAATAGGAGTCCATGCTACAGAATTTCCTTCAGCGACGTAGGGGTGAATGTTATTACCATTTTGTAAAGTGACGGACAAAAATAGGTTATGATGGATTTTTTATTTTTTTTATTTTTAAACCTGTCAGTCAAAATGACATAACGAAAAAGTCTAGCCAAACCTCTGCTTGTTCCATACTTCTGCTTCAGCCTTACTTCAGCTGCCACCAGTTATACTCCATGATCAATATGGCTAAAAACAAAAAGTTACATTTATCGTCATGCAAAAGCACGAGCAAAGCAGTAGTGACCTTTAGTTCTCCACTGCAGTGAGGGAAAATTATTTTGCTCACCTTGCAATAACTTACTGGACCAACAAAGGAAGTCTACAATTGACTTTTTCTGATATAGATTTTGGAAGTGGTTTAATGAGGAAAAAAACAAACAAATTTCTTGCAAATATTTCTAATTTAGCACCAGAAAGTCTGTGACTTTCTTTGCAAGAAATAAAAAAAATAAAAAAATAAAAATCACAAAAAAACAAAATGAAATGGAAAGTTTTTCATTTTTATATATTCACTGGGTTGGATATTTCAGTAAGACAACAGAAGAGGTAGTATGTTAGTATTAAAACAAATAGCTGACACATCATTGTTTATAAATCTTTTAGAATTCACATATGTATTAAATCCATTGTGAGATAATGAGATTCACCAATGGTTTTTGGCTAACAGGCACCCCCCTCCTTGCACAGTTATATAATGGAGCCACAGCACATGTTTAATCTTACTTAGTTTTAACTAAAAGTTAAGGCGCCCTTGCTTTTGCCAACCATCATCTTGTACTATTGCCTCTTGCGTCCACATTTTAACCCAGCAGGTTAATATATCAAATCAAGACAAGTGCAAAGGCTGTTGAAAACCGCTCTTTGAAACACTCACATACCTGACGACTTCACCTCATGGTGTGCAGTTCTTTAAGTGTCCAGATGATTGCAGTAGTTCATGTTTTTCCTATTTGTTCATGTAATTCTTCCAACGTAGTTCATGTCTCAGTTAATTTATCACTGGAGAGCCACTCATTATTTAATTTGTGCTGTCATGGGACGAATGAGATGATGAGTCTTTCATTTCATGGTTCGCTTCTTCGAACAGTCAATAAGAAGCATGCCGTTCTGACTTCTCCAGTGGCATTTTTGGCATTTTCTTCCACTTAAAATAAAAACCTCCACTTTAAATGCATTTTCAAGCAGTAATCAGATTCCTATTACTGAAAGAAAAAAAAAGAAATTGCCCAAAAGATGAAAGGTCTTACTCTTGATGTGCCTGTTTGATTAAAGGTATGCTGTGGCATGACATCATCCTCAGAAATCCTCCCTGTCAGACCAATAGGTGGCAGAAGCTGCCAACAAGATCCAGAAGCATGACAGACATTCCACCATTTCCAGGCAAAGACGGAACTTCCTAGACAATCTCTCAAGTGCCACTTTGTCTGATAGCTTTTCACTCCAGTGAGAGGTGTGAGTGGATTGACTGGGGGAGGAAACGGAGAAGGGAGGGGCGAGCATGAAGGGAAGGGAAGTAAATGTCAGTGAGAGGACTGTGTGATGTTTAAACATTTGACAGCCTCACAGCTCGTCATTTCTTGGCAGTTAGAATACTATGAGCAACTAAAACACAAAACAACAGTTCACAAGATTATAAAGGAAGTAACCTCAACGAGCGGAGGAGGATCGTTTTGTCCAAATATGGTGCATTCCTCTGATAAGGATCATACTTGCGTGTGCAATGTGACGGGACAATTTCTAAGACTACGCATCAAGCTTTTGGTTCCATTCAACACAAAAAAAAGAAAGTATTTTCTCATGAGAAAAGCAATGATCTTAGCAGAAAACAATCAGGCAGCTAAACTAGTTAGCAAAAACTCTGCTGTGTCTGTTTTATATTTTCACAAGTCTTCTCATTTTGCTTTGAAAGTTGATAGAAATGTGCTGAAGATCAGCAGCTGGCTTTGGTTACTTACAACAGATTTGAGGGGAAAGCTCTTCCAGTGCTCAGAGAATGAGTGCCACTGAGGATATGACCGTGCAAGACATGATTCCTATTAGTTTAACTTTACTATCAGCACTCAGTAATTGCTGTTTTTTCAATTTAATTTTGAAGTAAAATTACAAATTGTTATATATGTAATATATTGCTGGTAAAAAAAATGCAAGAAATGGGTGTGTACATTATAACATTATTGCAAAAAAGCTGCTCCAATATTTGTAGTATGTGTCAGATTCATAGTTGTTACTAATTTAAACTACATGTTTAATCTTTGACAAAACCAGTAACCTCATCATAATCATCAGTAACTGTTCTAAAACCCATGAGGGTGACTTAGATATTTTCAAAAAGGATTTCAGCTGTACAGAATTATTTAAAAAAATCCCTTTATCTGTGTTTCATTGCCATGACAAATAGACTTTGGGCTCATTTTGATTTTTCTATTCATTAAGGGGCTCTATGTCTTTTTCACTGGGACTGCTATAGATTCAGGTGATTTCATACAAAGGATAATTGGAGCATTTCAGAGCATGGTGCTGAGATTACAGAACCAAGAGGCGTGGTTAATAATTTGATGCATAAACCTGAGCAATATGTATAAAATATATCTTGGGGATTTCCCCAAATCTGGATGAGCTCTCTGTCCTGGTCCTACATTAAGTTGCCCAAATGTATTCAGCACTTTAAATACAATAAAACTGTGCATCACATTCTTCATATTAATGCATATTGCAAACAGTTGAATCTGGAAACATACTGGTGTGGTAACAAGTCTAAGAAAATGTATTTTCTAACTGTACATACAGCCATATGGTTCCTAAAGATGACTGGAATTTTCCATAAAAGAAAAGCCGGAAAAACTTGAGATAAAAACTTTTTGCTGCTTTGTTGCAAGGTTGTGTTAAATACCTCAGGGGACTTGCCACAGTTCTCCTGTGGATTTAGACTGTCTCAGTTGCTTCTGTCTCCTTTTATAATCCCAGATTGACTCCATGATGTTGAGAGTAGGGCTCGGTGGGGGCTATACCATCTGTTGCTGGACATCTTGTTCTCCTTGTCTGTGTAACCCTGCTTTTGCTAACTCAATTTATTAGATGCAGAGTGAGCATTTTTAATTAAAAACTATATATTTTAATCAGAGCTAGATCAAACTTCATTTACTTGAACATGTAATACTTGTGAAAGTATTTATATTGTTCGAGGTTTTTCACATTTTTTCACATGACCATTGCTGATTTCACCTTTTTATATTTAGAAAGGCTGCTTAACAGTGAAAATGAAATAAACAATATCATAAATGTTTTTTAAAATCTGAAAAGTGTGACCTGTATTAGTATTTTCTTTCTGGTGCCCCTAAAATGTCCAGCATAAACATTTTACTCCTAATGAGATAATAGTTTTTTATATGTGCAATTTAATCTCAGTATAAAACTGAGGCCTCAGTGTTTTTTTTTTTAGCGCATAATAGTGACCAACATCATCAGGAATATGACGTAACAGAGCAGACAAGTCAAGGAGAAATCAGTGAAGAAGTTTAAAGTGGGATTAAATTTATCCCTAGTTTTTAGTACTGATTTATTAACTAGAAAATTCAGAAAATGCAACACAACTGCAAACCTACTAACACCTCTTAAATTGGGAAAGGTTGGCAAGCAGAGAAGACGCCAAACGCAGCCAGGAGGAAACATTGCTGTTTTGGAGGAGATGCAGAGATAAAGTTTGCAATGAATCATTATTATTTGATGTTTTTTCTAAAAAATGTTAATAGTTCTTTCAGTTTTTTTTTTTTAATTAAATACATCCTAAGTCAGAAAACCACATAAAACATTTAGGTGTTCAGAGTTCAGCACATTACACCTACTGCGGAAAAGGTCAAAATGAACAGAATTAACTGTAAAAGATCTGAAAAACATTAACCTTTTATATGTAAGAAAGGTTGTACCAACTGCCTGGTGTGAAGTTTTGGGTTAGAACTTAATAAAAACCAGCAGCAGTTCTCAGATCTGCTGCTGGTTTTGGAACAGTTTTTACTGTTTTAGTTTAATAAAACGTCTATAGAGGTGAAATTGTCTCGAGATGTTGAGCTGTTAGTATCCAAGTGTTCCTGTTCTTGTATAAGCATTTAAATATGACCTAATAATTTAGAAAACTTGTGAATTCTTGTCCATTATCAGAATTAGTGTAACCTTAAGCAGCTGCGCTCCCATGTTAGTAAACACACCGATTCACCGGTCTTCCATGTGTCTACAGGAGCTGACAACATCAAGAAATATTGGAGTCGTTACTACCAGGGGTCACAGGGTGTAATCTTCGTACTGGATAGTGCATCATCAGACGAGGACCTTGAGGCAGCGCGGAATGAGCTCCATTCAGCTCTGCAGCACCCTCAGCTCTGCACACTGCCGTTCCTCATCCTCGCCAACCACCAGGACAAGCCTGCAGCAAGAGCGCCAAATCAGGTGAACTGGACTGTTTCCTGTTGTTGCTGCTGGTTCTCCTCCTATGCACAAACTTTATTTTGTCTTTTACATATACATTCTCCCCCTACTACACATTCGAAAGGAAGACTATATAATGCATATCTTGGACGTTATATCAGAGTAACATCAATGTTGCACATTTTTGGTGCCCTTTGGCACAAGTTCAATCTGCAGTGTTGCCTTAACGTTAAATTTGTTGGCACAGAAAAATCTATTTGGATTGTTTTAGAGAAAATATGGTTACCTGTCTTGTATATTAAGCTGCTAAACACAGTTTTTTGGACTCTCAAGGCAAGTTGCATCGATGTAAGGCACTGTAATTAGAGATTTAAAAAAAAAATCTCTAAGATTATCTGTAGATGGAAAAAATATCATGCTTACACTCTGAGTCAGGCCTTGAACAAGAGCTTTCAAGTCCTTTTATAGGCGCACTTATTAAATACAGCAGAGTAAGGTTTAGTCTCTTAAGCGACAGTGAGTACTGAAATGTTTGCCAAAGCTCCTAAAGCTTAGTGGCATAATTATAATCAATTTAATTCCCTCTCGCAAATTTCTGTTCTGTTGATTCAAATTGCTCATTGGTATGAATGTGGAAGGATTATTCTGTTTTTAAACAAAATCTTGAAGGTGCAGGAACCTGTTGCTTGTACTAAGAATTTGTTGTCTGCATAGACGAGAGATTAACAAAATTAATCAATTTTCAAGGTTTTGTGCTGTTTTTTGTACTATTTTTACAATAGCTTTTTATACCATACGTAACCTTTTGAGGTTCAACTGTTAATTTCCACTTCAGACACAATTCGAAGACATGTTCTATTAAAACATCTATCTTCCAAATTACAAACTCCCATTCCACCCCTTCCCCTTTAAGTGTTTTCTTTCTTAAAAATGTATTTTATGGCATAGAAACCTTTTAAGTAGTGTCCCCTTTTCTTAAATAGCAAAAGTAAGAAGACATTTCTTAACAAAACAACAGTGTGATATGTAGATGAATACATTATGTCTGACACTCATTCTTCCTCAGAAAGAATCGGTTCCTTAGCCGAGTAAACAAATCTTTGCATTATGAATGCAAGGTGCAAACCAGACATGTCAGGCATGAAGGCTTAAAACAGGGATAGGTTACACAACAGTATTCCAAGCTTTGAATGAAACACAAGTGTGAAGTTCATCACTTGAAAAATGAAAAACCATACTGCTGGCTTGGCTAATCAGAAGCTCTACCAAGAATGCCCAAAGTACCGCCAAGATACACAGCTCAGGCAGGATAATCTGTCGATGGGACAGCTATTAGTTATTAACTCCTCAAATCTGGCCTTTATGGAAGAGTAGCAAGAAAAAAGTTGTTAAATGAAAGCCAAAAAAATCATGTTTGCAATTTGCTGCAAAATGCACAGGGAACCTTTTGGCGTACATACAAGCCAGTCCTGTTAGTTTGCAAAAGACTGGCTCTGTTCACCTTGGAGCAGGACAACTATCTTAAACACACACCCGGAGCTTTAATGGAATGGTTAAATCAAATCCTATATTTTAATGGGCTAACCAAAGTCTAAACCTAAGATAAATTGAGACTCCACCTGATCTGACCGAACTTAAGTTTATTTTCTAAAGAAATGTTTGCAACATTTACTGTCCCTATGTGTTTAAAGTTTTTAGACACACATCCTAAAATATTTGCAGCTGTATAAGGTAGTTCAGGTGGCCAAAGCAAAAATTTAAACCACTCTTTTCAGATCTTCATTTTCAGATCTTTTAAAAACCTTTTGTCAATTCCTTTCATTCTAAGCAGACTTTGCCTTTCTTTGTGTCACTTTATCAAATGCAATTCTAATAAACATGCTGAAATGTGTGCTTTTTTTTGTGACAAGATATGATAAAGTCCAAGAGTAAGGCGTTGTGTCTTTTTTTGCCCTCCTTTCTGTTTTTCCATCAAGCTCTACCAATAATTCCCTTTTAGAATGAGCCCTTTGTTGTTGGATGTTATGTCTAGCGTTCCCTGAACAGTTGCTCACACATGTGTCTGTAACCTCACTTTCCTGCACTCTCACAAACTCCCCCACGCAAACCTATCTGCACACAAGCATCATCTGCAGGCCTATTGAATGTTTTAGATGGATAGCTCTGAAGGATGCCTGGAGAGAAGGCCATCTGTATTCCCCAGCCTGGACCACCAGTGTAGTTGTTTTACAGTAATGCAAAATCTGCAATGGGAAACAGGAGAGAGAGCTTATATTCCAGATTCTGTTGTGACTCTAAACGCTTAATCCCCCTGATATAGTTCATATGACTTTAAGTAATTATTATAGACATTATGTTTTTGAGCAAAAGCCACAATAGTTATGGAAACCCCCCAATCTTGTTCTATTTCAAAAAGCAGCTGCCTGCTTTAAGCTCGGCAAGACTGTTCTTTTGTTGTCCGACGTTAATGTAGTCAAATAATGCTGTCTGAGCTCCCCACATTAACCACTGGACTTACCATGATGTTTCCTTTGGCATATTTTATTTAATCAGTCTTAGGAAGTATTGACTTTGCAGAACAGTTCACAAACACTGCTGACATGTGAGTCTGCATATGCATGATGGATGGCTGTTAGGCTGGTAATTCATGACATCAACACATCATGAAAAAGCCCCGTAAAAGTTTGTACTGAAAGTTGAGTCACGCCTAATTTAATACAGTCTTCATCTTTGATAATAGATACTACTACTAAGTCCACTTCCTATTAGAATTATAACCGAATGATCCTCTGAGGATGTTTAGCGGTTACCAATTGCACACGTCCAATGACCACTTAAAGCACTCGTCTGTCTCTATCATGATGTCACTTATAGGCCATGAGGAGAGCAACAACAGCCGTAACCCAAGCATTTTGTTAAAGAAAGGATGGGATGAATGTCGTTATTACACCTTTTGTTCCTGTTGAAAACTTTATCTTCTGACTCATACCTTGTCACTGAATGAACCTCATGTTCAGTGAGTCATGGATGATCTTTTCTTATATGAAAAAAAAAAAAGACAAACTGTAAAAGATATCATTGTCTCCAGATCGGTTTCTTCTTTTTGTTTAGTAACTTCAGTAAAACATAGTAGAAAACAACAAAGCAAGTACTTTTGTCAGTGTAAATTGATTTCACAGTGGTGTGAAAAAGTATCTCCTCTCCATCCTTTTACTTTGCCTACAGATGAGCAAGTTTTAATATCAGACAAAGAAAACCTGACTAAATACAAAATTAAGTATTTAAATGACTATTTCCTTTATTGAAGGAAGACATTGTTCAAACCAATGTTTTCTATCTTGAAATGTAATTAACACATTTTACCAAATTTTTTATTTCACTCACCAAACCCATGCCCAAATACAGCTAGACTTGTAGAATCAAGAAACTACCTAAGTAGGACCTGTCTGACAACATGAAGTAAGCCAAAAGATCACAAAAACTATGACATCAATGGTAGATCTAAAGCAAAGTCGACTTGGGTTATTTAGCAAGATAATAATCCAAAGCAAGTCTGTCTCTAAATGACTCCAAAATGAAGCAAAATCACAGTTTTGGATTGGCCTAGTCAAAGTCTGCACTTAATGTAGTCAAGATGTGATATATGGCCTTAAAAAGTTAATTTGTGCTTGTGAATTGTCCAATATTGTTGAATTAAAATAAGTCTGCAAAGAAGAGTGGGCCAAATTCACCAATTGCTTTTTCAAATGGCACCAGATTAATAAAAAAAAAAAATAAAATAAAATTAAAAAACTTTCTGCAATTTTCTCATTTATGAACTTACATTTCCATTTATTCCGGTAATCTGAAATATGCAAGTGTGATGTCCAGGACATACAGAGGCTTTTAATTGCTATTTCTCTAATGGTTTACAACACTTTGATCTTGTAATTTAGCCCTATACATATTCTTGCTGAATCTATTAATTCAATAATTTAAAACCTGTTGGACTCTGAAGAAAGACTATTCTGCTTGCCTACGTTGTGTAAACACCTCTGTGCAGGTAACTGAAGAGCCCTTAAACTCAAATAAAATAAAAAAAACTGCAACCCACAGTTTCATTGCTACGCACAGAATGGCATTGTAATATGAACACTTTACTTAAATTTTATATTGTATTAAAAAGTGAGTTAAAATATTTGGAGCCACTTTCTGTATCACTGGTTTCCTGAATGTCATTTTCATTGCATTTTGGAATCGGTTCACCGATAAGGCTACATAGGATCAACATGGATGTGATTTTTGTTGTTGCAAATACTCCTTCCTTGTCGAGCTCTGCAGATCAGTAGAACCAGCAGCCGCTTTGCAGGTTCTTGTTTCTTGTGAATGTTTGACAAGCACCACCCAAGAAACAAGGTCACATTTTAGCAGGTCTGAATCCTTTTGGCAGCTCTTTTGGTGATGACACGGTTCACAGATGACGCAACTATGCTGACCCTCCCCTCGTAGCAACAACTTTGTTCATAGAACAAGGCGGCTTATTTCCCCAAGCAAGAACACATGGTTGGTTTTCCCGGTAAAGTTTTCTGCAGAGCTTCTTGTTCACTTGGGGTGTTTCTGGCGCTCGTATAGACCTGTTTCTGGGAGAGGGTGGCAGTAAGGTTGATGGTAATGGGTCTCACTGGGGCCCTGTGTGCTTGAGCAAGTGTTTTTTAGGAGCAGCGTTTGGTCTGGAGGAGGCAGAAGAAAACGTAGGACCAAAATTCCTTGTTGACATCAATCTCCTGCCGTTGGGGGGCCCAAGGAAGCTGGGGAGGAGTGGAAGGGAGGTCACCCTGTTGATATAACACCTCAACAAAGCAGGTCTGTTTGTGTGGTGGGGGCCTAATGGACTGCACGCATGAGAGGCTCTTGTTTTAAAAAATGCTATCGGTGTCGTGAACAGAGTTAGAGGTCTTTTCGGTTCTGTTGGCATTTGAGTTATCTGAAGAAGAGATAGAAGACAGAATGAAAGTGATGATGCACGCCGTGATGGGTGGAAAAACAATGAACTGAGTCATATTGTTAAATGTGGGAGTCAAAAAACAACAACCCCACAGTACACTGAGGAAAAACGGTCAAGCTGTAACTTCTAACCTTGAAAGCTACAAGAACAGCTTCACTCCCGGACTGAAGACAGACACCGAAACATTGTCATTTAGATGATTTAATGCACATATTTTCCATTCCCCTCTCGCTTTTTTTTTTCTTTTTACACTTTCAGTCTTTTACCCTCTCCCTCTCACACTCTCATACACACACAGAACGTAAGTCAGTCCAGTCCTTAATAATCCATTTATGCTTTCTGTCATTGTAAGGAAAGCAGTGCCTGGTAGAAATTGGAGCACATCTGTTTTGAGTGTACCTAAACTGAATCTGACGTTACTTATTCATCATGACAGTGCCACTTCACACTGATGAGCTTCGTTTTGTACAAAGGTGATCAGTTTTTTTGCAGAATTAAGTCAGTTACAGTAACTTTATGTTAATCCAATTGTTTTTTAAACAACTGTCCCAGCTTTTTGCTTCATTTTGTGTAAAAATCAAATACATTTTTACCTTTTGTACTAACCACTTTTTTGGTCCTCTCAGTGGGAGGGTGGGCGGAAATTTACTATCAAGTAGGCGTGTGCTGGCACATCACTGCTGGTATCATTTGTTTCATATTTGCAAAGTTCTGTGCCGTCAACTGATCCTGTGATTGAATTTCCTGAGGAGTAAATATTTTCTTTTGGCTGCTGCTGAAGTTTGTTGGAAGAAGTCAAATCAAGTCATAAGCACATTCTACCATTTGTTTTTTCAAGATCGGCATCACAAAATTCTGCTGTGGGCTTGAAGCAAAGACTCTGGGACATCCAGTTCTATAATCAGTACAACTCGTGGTAGATGAATGGAGATATGGTCCATACTAATGCTGGGCAGAGTAGAAAGAATGAATGTGACTTCATCTGCAATCTGTGTCACACATCCATACTGTGGATCTATGAATGTGACACACACATGGTGGAAGGGTGACAGACGGTGGAAAAAGCATCATGCATGTCCTGAATTGCCATCTGATGAGTGGTGAAGTGAAATTTAGCATCTGCACTGAGCAGATTAAGTCATCTTTGACTGGATGCCGTGCTGCAAACCATTTAGCTCTTTGCTTTAGTACTTAGTTTTATTCTCTTTTAAACACTCTTAAATCCCTTTTTTTAATTCAAACTGTAAGACTCTTATTTGTATTTTCTCACATTTAGGTTTTACTATAGTGATTTAGATTAATAACAATTCACAGTCTTGCCTGAAAGGATAGTTGCTTCAAATGTAGAAAATGTTTAAAAATGTGACACTGATAATTTCCAGGCTTTTCTGCTTATAATGTGGCATCTATTCTTTTAATTTAGTTCCAGCTTTTAGTAGATGTTATGTTTTCCTACCAAAAATACCTACCGTCAGATAACGTTTCTGCATGCTAGTGTTCCCACTAAAGCCTTAAAGCCTCTTTTTGAAATTTTTTTTGCCCCGATTTTCCCTTTACGACATTCTTACAACGTCTTGCAGTGTGGTGTGTTACGTGGTGGTGTGTTGAATATGCCCGATATAAATTGGGTATATTCAACATTGTCTTGGCCCGATTATCGCAGCCTGTTGGGTTTTCCCTGACTGGGAGCCAGAACGCAGCCTGTTGAATGTGACAGGTAGCCAATCAGAAAGCGCGGTGATGTAAACACGGAGGGGAATCCCAAACAGCTGACATGGCGCAACTGAGAGTCCGGTGGACATCGGAGGTGATATGTAGAAATGTTTATTACTATATGTAAAGCTAATTTTTAGATATGTTTATTATATGTGGTTATGTTTATTCAGTTAAAAATGTTAACTACGAAAAAAACATAACTCTCCTCCAAATCATAGTGCAGCAAATAGAGCGGCTGCTCCCGCAGTCTTTTATCAAGCGCCTTTTCGTTTTGTTACACCTTTTATCGCTTAAAATGAGTCCACAAACTATCACTACTGCTTCTACATCATCATATGTGTTTGATTATTCTAAACTGATTATTCTAAAACTGATTATTCTAAACTCACGTATATTGGGGGGTTTTACTGGATTTTCTTCTGGAATCGGGATGTTCGTGAGTGGAATCGGTCCGTGTGTGGTGTGTTGCTCCTGCCGTGTGGCTGGACACAAGAACCAATCAAACCTGTTGTACTTTTATTGGCTCTGTGGTCACAGAGGTTTGGAAAATCGTCCGACAATTCTTAAGTCATGCCGGTGTGAACCAGACTTAATACTCACAAGCTCCACTCCTCTCCTCTGGTCTCGACCACTGCCCTAATGCTCTCTGACTCTGGTCTCTATGGTAACGTTTACATATCCCTTCAAAATAAGATACAGATGTGCCACAAAAACGAACATTTAACGACTAATGGGAGCCCTGAGCTTGTTTCTCTGCAACGAGAGACGATGACACCCGAAGTGTTGCTTATGCACAGGGTGCCAAAGCAGTTTGAAGGGTTCATTGCCTCGTTAAAGAGCCGGTCGCCGCATATCATGCAGAGCGGGCTTAGAATGTGGGAATCACCTACCGGGATAAATCCATTCTCCTGTCTCTTCTCTGGGCCTTTTCCCCTTCGCAAAGAAACTTTCCAAAGACATCTGATCTGTTTCTTACTCATTTTGCTGCTTGTGGGCTCAATGTTGGCGCACAAGACATAACCGAAAGAATCCGGTTAAAAGATTTTCAAAATAAAAGATCATCCAGACTCAAATAATACATAACATGGAAATATTTAATTATTTCTTGCGCCCAGTACCAATTGGTCCAAGGCCCGGGTGTTGGAAATCACTGATCTACAGGACGTAAAGCTCAGACAAGTGAAGTAAATACCACTGATTACCCCAGTGTATTGACACCTTTCTTGCAATGTCATAGATTGAGTGTATGTGAGCCGTCCCTTAGAGTGTTTTTTTTATTGCAGACAGAAAAATGTACAGAATCTCAGGCATTACCAACTTTGAACCCTGTTAAAATAAATAACTATAATGGGGTTAATTGGATTCACAGGTGAGTAGATATCCCAAGTGTCCCAAGAGAGGATGACCAGAAGAGTGTGAAGAATAATGGCCACTTCAGGGCCCTTCATGCACAGAGGTCAAAGTCTGGGCAGTGTAGTCTGATAGTGGAGCGTCTGAAGAAAAGGTCTAAGCATCTTGGCTATACACACACTTATTTTTGTTTTGTAGTGGTATTGTAATAGATGATTGCAGTGGATTCCAACCTTTTCTTGGTTCAGTATTTGCAGATTCAACTGTTTGCAGATTATTCTGGCACATAATTCCACAGTATGTGTGAAAAGTTTCACTATTTGTGTTTTTTCCCCCCCTAAAACATGAAAGAAAATTCAACTTGGGAAGTCAAAGTACCTGGGTGCAATGCTGGATTGGCTGCTTTCACTTTTGCAAAGCAGCCAATCCAGGAGCAGCATTCATTTGCCTTCCTGCTTATTTGCTGTGCCCTCTAGAGCGGCGATAAGGAAGACTTTGAATGTTAGCTTTTGCAATAGTAAGGCTATACGTAGTGTTGTGTATTATTTATTAATGAAAATAATGATCACCTAATCACCTAGGTCTGGACTGTTTGGTTGTTTGGACACAGTCACTTAAAATATACTTTTTAACATTTCTTTTTATTTTCAAAAAACTGATTTCATTTCCAAGGTAATATCTTTCGCTTCTTTTCCCTGTACAGTCCTGCATATGTGCATATAAACAATGAGAGATTTTGGCTACTCCAAAATAATGTCAGCATATACTTAATCCAAAAAAAAATTGATATAGGAATAATAATTTTTATCGAGACATTGACCTAAGTGATTATTTACAGAAGTTAAAATTGGTGGACTTTGGAGAGAGAAAGTCAGACTCATTCTCTGGAATTACAGCTTGAATTATATGATCAGATTAAACATATAGCGAAAAATCCTTTTTACAGTTGTTTTTGCAAAAAGAAATGTAGCATTCTTGGATATGTCAATGTTTTTTGTGTTTTATTACTGCATACTTTTGGCTAGGTTTACTGCAAATGAAATAAAAATAAAATTTCTACAGGTTTTGTATCATGAGGTGGATTTATATGTTTTTCTTTTTAATGCTTCTGAACCAATTTAACCAGTCCAAGTCTTCTTGACGTTTTCTTGTGCCATTGACTCACTTTCAGAATGCATCATTTGGAAAACTTTATATTTGCCAGCTTTTAATCTCTCTCCCTTTCTTCCTTACTGTCCAGTGCTGCATTGCAAACAATACATTAAATGGGTATTAATCAAATAAAAATTCTTCTGCAGTAATGAGCTCAATATGACTGGCAGAAATTACTGCTTACACTTCACCTTCTTGTCTTTACATCACTGTTGACAATGAGCCAAAAGCAAAGAAAAAACTGCAACCACTGCAGTCATTTGACTTTTGACTGAATGCTAGTTGAGCCCTGATGTTTCTCTTTACTGACTCTCACTCAGTGGAGTGTGTTTATATTCAGTCGGTCTTGATTATCCATTTGTGTACAGAAATGTGAATCAAAGAACTGATAAAATTGTACTTTTAGTGTTTGTGCCTTCTTTTAGTCTAATCTCGGATCCTGAAAGCAGAAAACGTTTTACATTTTTATATTTAATCTGTAAACATTTACTAAGTTACTTATGTTTTACCATTTCTTTTAAGTCTTAAATACTCTTGTGAAATGTGTTGATTGTTTGATTTGTTTTTAATGTGGTGAAGGATATACATCGGAGGCATATTTTCATAGTATTCATAATATATCTGCTGATGTGATTGAGTTTAGCCTTTTAATATTTGAAATTTGACCCTAGTAGACATGTTCTGACTTGCCCTCACCGAAGCTGTCAGTGACAGCTAAGGACGAGGCCACCTTCAGTGATTAAGAAGGTGGCTGGATCATGATGTGGGGAAGTAATATTTAGCCAGCCTTTTTGTCTCTATTATCAGGCTTTCTGAAATGAAGTGGGGGGCATGGTGGGCTGGTCCTCACCCTCTGTTTGATCATTGATCTCCATGACCCCATTTGAAGGGTCTTAATCTCTCTGTTGACCTCTTCAAGGATTTTTTTAGGTCGGGGTTACAGGGGTGTATGTTGACTGGGAACTATCAGGAGAGTGGGGATGCTGTATTGAAACTCGGGTGGGGGGCTCGCAAGCTTTTCTACTTGAGTGGAGACAGAGACATGCAGTGTGTCTAGAGGATGTGTGACTTCACACCTGTTTTCAAATGTGGAGATTCCGGCAAAATACTTAATATTTAATCGTATATGTTTATTTTACAGCGTTGTTACTGCAATATCTGAGTTTTTTGTTGTATTTGTAATGGGCCGACTTATATATATTCAAACCTTTGCCTTTCCTGATCATCCAGCTCAATCCATGGTTATACCTTGGCGTAGCAGTTGTCTTGATGGCCATGAGAAACGGCCTCTTGGCTTTTTTCTCTTTTTTACCTTTGCTTGAGATTAGGAACTGCAGTCCTTTTTTAAACTTTTCATAAAATCTGCATGTATTTAACACCTGAGAGTAGAAGAACAGTCTATAGATGGAGTACATTCTAAACGCAACTCTAAATACAAAGTTTGGGCTCATGTGTAACTATTTAGCCATTTGTATGTCTTATCAATCATTTTTGAAATATTTACTACCTCTGTGTTTAACCTTGCAAAAACTTGTAAAAAAGGAGAAACTTTCAGACTTGTTGCTGTCCCTGCTTAGTGGGTGCCACATGCAGACTGTTGCAAAATTGGGGTTTTTGCATAACTGACTGGAATGAATGGACATTCTCCACAAAACAGTCCATGGTTGTGAACATTTGTGAACAAGATGCCATTTGTAAGCATAAACCTAGAGACTGGCTTTCCCTGGGTTTATAGCTTGAAGGACTGCAAATATCATTTAAAAAGACATTTTAAGATTGTTTTTCTTTGTTTCTTAATGCCAAGAGTTCCTTTGAGCATGTTCTGCCACCATGCAAATGTCTAATTCTGATCATAAAGAAGGTTTAACATTCATTTTACTATATAGTCCTTATCTTCAGAGGACAAAAACTGTGTCTGTTCCCTGGGCTCTAACTAAATGTGACAAGACAGACGGACTGCACCTTTTATACACATCTGCACTACAGTAGAGGTCTGGCTTTTTGATGTCTGGAAAGGGCTGGAATGTTAGTATTTTCCAGGTCTGGGAAAAGAAAATAAGAATATGGGGAAAATATTTGTATTTTCACACTTTATTTTCTCTCTAATGTCTAAATATTATTTCCTTCCATACCTCCTTTGTTCAATGTGTCCTTTCATTCTTCTTCCCTCCCTTTGATCTTAATTATTTGTTCCTTGTGTTCTTCTTTGTTTGCTTCCTTAATTTCTTTTCTCTCTAAAGCCTTTCGGTTTTTGTCTTTAATTTCTTTATTTGTACCATTTGTTCCTTATTCCCAAGATTTTTTCAATCGTTTTATGTGTCTCACCTGTCTTATCTTTATTATCTTCATGGTTTCCTAGCATCCTTTCCTTGTACTTTGTGCCCTTGTGTTTTGCCATGTTTTACACTTAAAGCACACTCACTGTAGAAAATTTTAACTAGAAAGTGGAGACCCACAACATTGGATTTCTAAGAGAATTTTTGTCCTCGGCTTTATAGGCAGCATGGTAATATTTTACTGTACAACAACAACAGATTGAATGCTCCCTCCTCCATATCAACTCACGTGCTTCACATACTTCCTTTCTAATCACCTTCACTCCATATCTTCATTCGATACAACTACACTGAAGGATGCATACAGAGACTTACGGGTTTTTCAAAATAAAACCGCACACACATTCTACTCACCAATACTGCCAGTAGCACTACTACACCAAATGCATACTGCCACATTGGGGTTCGACCTCTGAACCAATCCACTTTTGGGTAACAGCCACAGGGCAAAGGTCCGAGGCTGATTGATGTATATGGGGAGTGTATGCTGGCCAGTCTGTTCTGATTCAATAGACATGCTTTGCTAAAGAAGTTGATGCTTGTTCTGAAATAAAGACGTCAGACTGTCATTGTTTGTTGTCTCAAGAATTGTTAGAGATCATGTTCACCTTCATGCAGGCAGATGGCTGTGACCTCCCTCCAAAAAAAAGTTCTGATTTTGACTTGAGTAGTCCAAAATATGTTATTGCCAATTGACATATCACATGTATTATTTAACTGATCATCTTATAGATCAGGTAATTTTCCTGTGGGAAACTATTATTTTCATTTGTATGTTTTGGTCAATGGCTGTGCTTCTATGCTGCAACATGCAGCAATATGTAGAGGATTGATTTCAGGACTAGCATAAGACAAGTTCAGTAGTGAAGTACTGTTCACTGTGCTTTGTCCTCCTTTTATTTTTCAGTTTGGGTTACAGTTAATCTGAGAGGTTAGGAAAACAAGGATAACTGATTGTAGGCAAATCATCAGTTACTTGCCTGTAGTTGTAATGGAGGAAAATACTTATCATATCATTCTTGTAAATATGTTTCCATATGTATATGTAAGTTTGGTTGCACATAAATGTCTGATTTTATCAGGAAAACCACATGTATAGCCGTCGTCCATTTGATTTTTGTTTCTCTGCTTCAAATTGCAGTTGTGTATTACAGGTTATTGTGGTCATTATGGTTTCCTTTCTCAGGATCTGATCATTCCCAGTGCAATAACAGCTGATGATAAGGTGTTGGAGATGGCGATTAATCAGAGACTTTCATGTAGATTGCAAACTTTTCCCTTTTGGGCTGTTTTTCGAGAAGACATACCATGACAGGAAGAGCCTGTGTAGAAGAGATGGAGATGTTTTTGTTTGAGAGTCTTTGATATTCAAGCCAGATAATTAAGTCACTCTTTTAACTTGTCTCCTCTTTAAGACCTCCAGATATGCCTGAGTGTTGTCAGACAAGGTGTGTTGCAACACGCTTATCCATGAGCAGCTGTGTGGATGTCCTCATTTTTGCATGGAAGTGCACACCCGTGGAAATCAAACAACTTCACACTGATAGACTTTTTCTAGAATAGTTTTTCTCCTCAAACACACAGCATTTTGCTTTGTGGTCGATTTCCAGCTCACCCTCAGATATGCAGCTGCACTCCAGCTAAACCACAAGTGAATAACTTTATACATAGAACCTGATGTTTACTTCTTCGCTGTCTTCAGCTGGAAAGCTTTTTTCTTAAAGAAAATACTTACCTCCCATAAATTCTCTGGGAAGGAAACAATAAAAAGTGAATTTGTTGTGACGAAGAAACCCCGCTATAATGGGTGAATTGTGATCATGACAGATGGAACACTTCCTGGCTACTTGTTTTGAGAGGAGATACTGATCTTGAGTAGTATTACCTTAGAAACTGTAGCCAGGCACAGAGATTACCCTGACCGGGCTGAAGAAAAGCGAGAGGGCTAAGGGAAACACAAGGCTGCAAATGAGAATGGGTGTTGTGGAAGAACATCAGTGCCCTAGACCTCCCCTTCTGCTTATCTCTCTGCCCATCGTCTGGCTCTCTTTCATCCACACGCCAATTGTATCCAAGCCGCAGGGTTTTCACTGTTTTGTTTTTTTCTTAAACCACCTCTGTGTGGCAGGCATGTATGAACACAGCCTTGTCAAGCTGTGACGTAAGTGCTGAGAAAATGATGGACAGCTGCTTTTAATTTATTTCAAGCTCGTTATAGTTTTTCTCAAGATGTGCTCAACATTTTGTACTTTTAGAGTAAGCGGCCTCTAACAGCCAAATATTATCTGCAGCTGTTTACAGTACTCCTTTTCTAGGCCTCATTATCCTCACCTTTCAGATGTATGCATGGTTTTATGCATTCAAGCATTTTTTTTATCAGCATGTGCATAAAAACTATTTGTTGCTAGAAAATAATCTTGCCACTTCTCTAAAAAAAGTTTTCAATCTCACTGAGACGTTTAATGGATAAATAAAAGATACAGTGCTCTTTTCTTAAGTCTGTAAAACCTTTAAAGGGATATAACAATATGCTTGCCAATGAATGCCTCAGATTGTTCTGGTCAGTTTACTCCATCGTCAGTTCTTACTCATTCATATGTCTGTTTCATATTCTGAGGTGCTTAGAGAGAGGACTGGAGCTGTTAGGCTGGTAAAATATTTAATCAATCAAATTTTATTTGTATAGCACATTTCAGCAGCAAGTAATTTCAAAGTGCTTCACATCATATCAAAACAGAGACATAATACAGCATAAAATCAACAGTAAAAACAATAAAAACATGAAATTTAGTCAAGTTTCATCAATACATTTATAATTGAGAATATTTCAAATAAAATCATTAACAGTTTTTTTTTTTTTTTGTCGAATTTGCATCCATAAAAGGATGGTCTTAGAAGAATTTTGAAATCGACTATACCATTGTGTGAATTATAGTCTAAAGCTGGAGATTCAGAACACCAATATACCCATGTACAGCTATCCAAGCATATTCTCTTTGAAAGCAGATTGCAAGATGCTAATTAAAAGTCCGTAAAAATCTTAAAAAGGACCCACAGCATGCTCTCGCTGCTATTTATGTGAAAGTACATGTTTTCACTTACATCATGTGAGGTGTTTAAGAAGGAAAACTCTCTAAGAAAAGCTTGAAGATAAAACAAATGTTTACTTGAGGGAACACAGACAAAAATCATGACCTATGGAATAATGTTTTTTGGGCAGTTGTATCTTAAACTAAAGCAACTTTGGAAAATAATATATAATCTTTGAACCATATATCTAGAAATGTAATTGGATGACATCCCAGTAAATCCACCAAGGACTGTCTGAGAATTTGGAAGTAGGAAGTCGTTTTCACAGTCAAAACTCAAGATATTTATACTTTTGAGACAGTGTGGGTTATTTAAAATAGGCTGTGCATATTAGAAATGATTTAAGCATCTCACAGCTGATGGTGAGGACTGAGGCCAACGTTCCTCCAACCACAGTGAGACTGGTAGATGGTTATAGGAACTGATGTTTTGGTCAAAAAAGGTGAGACTAGCAGAAATGGTTTCTTAGCTATAGCAAAAATTCTGTCACAGCCTAGAGAGACCACAAATATAACAAGTATGCACAATGTCTTTGACTTATATGCTACCAAAATGTTGCAACAGTAACTTGGTAGTATTACAATTTCCTGTACTATGCGCATGCCAATTGCGCTGACAAAGATTCACTCCCCTCAGCATAACAAATGTTGAAAGTCACTGACACAGCAGGGTGTTTGGAGCATTTTTTAAATTAAATATGCAAATAATCATTGGACAATAGGGGCCACTGATAAATGGTGTACAGAGCATTGAATTCTCTATCCGAACTGGTCAGTATTTTGAAAACTAAAATTTTCACAAAATCTACTTCATGACTTCATATTTAGAACCATGTAAAGAGTGTTTTTGGATACATCCTTAGAAGTTACAGCTTTACACACTGTTTGCATTTCTTCATGCTACAACTACTCCCAGATGTTGTCCTACTGTACTATACCCGCATAGTATTTTTTGTCCCTAAATACAGGGAATCCTCCTTTGGGTTAGATTTCACCCAATAAAGTCACTTTATTTGACAATGTTTTTCATCTCTTCAAAAGACTTTAACATGGGAGCCCCTTAGCCAGATATTCTGGATAAAACATTAGGGGTCCGAGCCTCACAAACCAGCCTGGACCCTGACTAAAAAAGGCAAATGACAGCTGAGGATATATGACTGTCTTTTTTATAGAAACCATGAGTTAAACCTAGCAGGCCCATTACAAGACCAACTCTTCCTTAAGATTATAATCTGTCTTTTCAGTGACATTCAGACCGGAGTTTCCCCTCCTAAATTAGTAGCATCTGCTTCTTTGATTTCAGTTAAACACCGCAGGGTCAGTAAAATGTCCTGCAACTTCATCATGCAAAGTTTTCCTCTGTCTTTAGTGATTTCACGAAAACTCCTTAAATACTCTTCATTTTCTCATTCATTCTGCAAACATCTCCTCCCTTGTGATAGCAGCTATAATAGATCTGCCGGCTTGTCAGGTAACATCAGCGTAAAGCTGGTGCCATGTGATGCCCTCGGTGGCTTGCCAAAAGCTAATTGTGCTAATTGGCAATCGCCAATCCTGTAACGAGGCTTTGAAGGACAACCCACCGACACAGATGAAAGCGCTAAGATTTGTCTTGTGTCAAGGACTTGTTGGTAATCGGTGCGTCTGCTGACCCAAAGACCAGGAGGGCTGGATTGTGATGAAGTTTGTGCGGAAATGGATGGAGATCTAAGAGAAACCCTTCCTTATGGGTGTTCTCAGAAACTTTGAGCTAAATTTATAAATTTTCTAAAAGTGCTCCCCTTTAAAATTGTGAAATGTAGACTTGTTCACTAGAGGTTTTTTTGTCTCTTTTTCTTTTTTTCTTTTTTTGGTCAGAGCTTCTTCATGTGACACTGTTTGTTGTTTTAAGTAGTATTCTCTTTTAGGTGTAAAGGTTTAAGTTTAAACTTCACTCAGTTTGCAGCCAAGTAACAGTGGTGTGTTATAGTCCAGACTCCAAAGTGATAGATGAACCCAGATACCAGACAGAAACTATCCCAAGAGCTTTACCAGTCACTAGGTCATTTTACTTTTGCAGCTTTAGTTGTCTGATAGCCTTAACTCGGAGTGCAGGCTGGAGGGGCCATTTGGTGCACAATGTGACAGAGAATCGGTTTAGAAACCAGTGAACATATGTATTACTGTGTCCTTTTATCTGTCTGATAGCATTTACAAAGAAATAAAAACTTTTAGTAATTTTTTTAAATGTTTAGGAATCTGTTAAAGTAAAAGTCTGGGCATAAAGTATTGAGTTGGTCATTCAGTTAATTTGACTTCAAAAATTATTTTCAGTAGTTGACAGGCATTTTCATTTCCAATCTGTTTAGTAGTATTTCAGTTCAAAAGTAAAGTTAATAATTTGGACCAATATTTGACCAATATAAGAGTGTAATAACCTGGAGAAAATACTCCTCCAGTATCAAAGTATTTTCAGAAGGTAAAAAAAAAGATTTTCTCACAATGCAGTTGCTTTAAATTAAAAGAAGAAAACCATAACTATTGCTACTGCTGAAAGAGATAAATAAACAATACTTAAACACACACAGTTCTACATTGTTTGCACAGTTATCTGGTTTTCTCTGTACTGTATGGGTTGCTTGTTTATTAAATGCGTCACAGAAGCCTCATCTTCTGTGACACATTTACGACCTGAGCCCGAATTTCAGGTTGGGCTCAGGTCATAAATCTAAGCAAAAATCCACATGGCAGTATTTGGCCGGTTGCAGGGATTTCGCTGACTGTTGATACTTTAGCGACATAATGGTTTTTTTGTTTTTTTTTCTTAATTTATATTTTAAAACACATGAACAGTGGTTGTATAATGGTGAGGACATATTTATATAAATATTGCAGTTTGTTTTATTAATGCTGTGCAGCCTTGGAGATTGTGTAGGACCTGAGCCGGGACTTATTGTGACTTTAAATGACACTCAAGTACATTATGCTGCTAATCCAAACTGGTATGTGAAATTTCATTCAGCTTTGCAACTCTAATGGACATTGGGGAAAATAGATCAGACCTTGCTGGTAGATGGTGGCTGAGAAACGTGTTACATATTTTTTTCTTTTTATAATCTAATGACCCTTCCTCAGATATTGCCATTCAAGGTCTATTTCAGTTTCTCTATCCGCCTATTCAATAGGCAGATATCCAGAGGGGTTTTTGCAATCCTTAATAATCTTGCAGCTTTGTATACTTTGCATTGTTTGACTGAAACCGTGTTACATTTCATCTCAGTTTAAACAAAACAGTAGAACCGTCAGTTATCTGAAGGACTGGGCTCGTTTTCAAGAGATTTAATTAAAATGTTTGATCTTAGTGACTGAAATGAATTTAACTAGTTTTCTGTACATGATTATCAAGTGTGAAATCCAATATGACATTATTATATGCATTTATTTTTTTTCAATTTGTTGACATATGTGAATTCTGTCTGGAACATGATGCCTTTCCATATATTGCATTCTTTTTGGTATGATAATATATTTACACAAATTTAAGTCTTGAATATAGTTTTATTGTTATTTTACACTTCAGCAGTTAAAAACATCGTTTTGTTTGAATTATTGAAAAAGATCTGTCCTTTAAGTTTTATACACTTGCACTATTGCATGTTGGTGGGGTTAAACTCACCAGAGCCAGAATCCAAATGAATGCACCGAATACTTGGCAATTCTCTCTTCTCCAGTGCAATGTAGCTACATGAACATGTAAACTGTCTGAGTTTTGCAGACATTGCTGCAGGGCAGAGGGAATTACACTGTCACACAGAGGATATGGAGCTGCTGTGATATCCTCTTGGCACATAGTTGAAGACCATCCAGGTGGAAACTGGTATGCTCTGCCAGGAGCGAGGAGAAGAGTGAGGTAGCTGCGTGGGAGGTGCTCATCTGCATCGGCAAGCGATTTCTTTTATGTGAACTGGAATACTGCCTTATCTGATGTAGCTATCGAACACATCTAAGGATAACAGGTTAGGGATGAGGGCAGTAAATGTTTTGGAAGTTTACATGCATGTAATTAAGAAAAGTTGTAACCTATTTACCAAAATGGTTTATAATTGGGTTATAAAGCATCACCGTATAGTCAAAAAGGGCTTAATAAGGTCCTCATCTGGTTTTAAGCCTTAAAAATCTTGTTCTGAAAGAATTTTAACTAAAATTATTTACATATGTTTGAACTAAGGGAACTCGTAGGTATTTTTGTTTACATCCTACCTTGTCCCATGGTGGCCAGTCTAAAAATTCAAGGCCTGAAAAGCAAAACAAGCTCTATTTAAATGTGATATTATGCAACCTAAACTTGAAAGTTGCTGATTAATAAGTCTACTGGATTGCAATATTGATTGTTGTTATCAAAAAGTAATATTTGATAACTTTTAATATTTGATAATATTAAAAGTAATATTTGATAACAGGCTGGAGAACTACAAACATAGTTTTACTGCGGGTTTGCTCATTTTTAAGAAATAATTCATTTGTGAAAATCATTTACAAGATTTCACTATATGGCGGTTTGGATTATTTATATTATATACAGAATTGCTGGGGATTTTCTGCCTTTGCAATTTTATATTTTTGCAGTTTAGCATTTTTCATTGTAACCAACCTTTTGGGGTTTGAAAAGGAGTCGTCTGCCATGAAACATTTGTACTGATTCTGTGGATGTGTTATAGCCACTTTCAAAATCTGTTCCAAAGTTGGAACTTTTGAATAATTTTTTATGCTTAGACTTCAATTCAGCTGAAGGCGTGAATAAGTGAACTGGTTCCAGTTGACCCACAGTCACACTAGCTACTTGGTGATCATTTAACAGTGGGATGCTGCAGTTTTATGAGTCTTGGCAATATCTATAGTTCTCAAAAATCAAATGTCTCCACACTGGTCCTCTGCAGGGACCTCTTATAATTTTGAGGTCCAGATAATTTTGTTGACAAATTATCTGGGGACCGCTGCTGCGTTCTTAGGCTATTTGTTGGAATACCCCATACTGTAAGCTTAACAGCTTCTCTGATATCTCAGAATGACGTGGATAAAAGGAAAGGTTACATTTCATCCAGGTAAATAATGGCTCATATTTAAATGACAAAACCTAACTGTCATTTGGTTTTTGGAGGATGAACTATATATTGTGCATTTAATTTATTAAAAAAAAGAAACTCTTCTGTAAGTAAATGACTCTGAGTTTACAGAAATTTAACATGTTTACATGTTTTCCATAAATACTATTTACCAGCAGAAGGCTGCTAAAATTTGTCACTTGGCTCAACAAACAGCCGCAATTATTGTAAATCATGTGTCAAATAAAAATCTTGATTAGATCTTTATTTAGTTGTGGACAATTAAATAAATCACACAAGTATTTTCAACTAGGGGTTTTCTTTGGAAATCCTTATCACAAGCCTAATAAGCAATTAATCAAATTGGTACCTAATTGATTACAAGTATGAAATTGTAGAGGGATCTGACATAATAAATTGAATAGTTCATTCATAGGCAAGGAAAGCTATTTATGTCAATTAAATAATTCATTTAGAAGTATGAATAGATTTAAGCACACAAATTGCATGCTTTTGTCAATTTGATTAAACTGCTAAGTACGTACTCATAATAAAATGAATGACAAAGTTGGACATCTTTTTTTTTTTTTTTTTTTTTTACTTTTTCGTCATGGCTTCAAGTTTTCCTTCATGTCAAATAGCTTTCTAGCATTTGTGAATCACTGCAGTTTTGCCATAATAGAAGCCACTCCTCCCCGGATGTTGCTACGTCTGAAATCAACTTGGAGCATTTCTGCTTTTGCTTCAGTTTTTTTAAAGTCGCTCTGAAGCCCCAAGTGGAGCTCATCCAAATTTCTGCACTTATTCCTGATGGCAATCACTTAAACAAAAGCTGCAAAATTCTACTGCCAGCACCATACTAATGCCAACAAAGCTACAGAAAATACTGTTGATGATTTTGTGCTGAGCATCTTGAACAAATATCACAGTTTGTCCTGATGTAATCCGCTTCTTAATCAGAAACAGCACTCTTTTACTCTCAGATAGCCTGAAAACCTGGTAAACAAATTTAGCCAACCTGTGTGCAGACGTCCTTAATGGCTCTGACAAATTTCTCCCAGAAATGAAGATATGTTGCTGATAGGATTTGGAAACCAGGTGTCTGAATGCCACAAGGCCGCCTGGGTATGATTAAAGCCGGAATTTTATCTGAAACATTCTTCAAGCGAGATAACGTGTCATGCTACAGCGATAACTGAACCATACTGACTATTAGTTTCTGCTCAATGAATCTGAATGCCTTTTACCTGTCTCCACATCTTTTTCAACTTCAAAAAGGTTAGTACTGTTATATACTGTACATTTTCATTAGAGAAAAATTAAAAATGTTTAAACATAATTTCAGTGTGGTCTGCTCGCATATGGTTGTTGTTTTCAGTTGGCCAGTACACATGGAACCCCACACAATCCTCGGGTTGAAAATGTGATCTGCCTCTGGTTACACTACTTGTATAATCATTGATTCATCACACCATGTGTGTTTACTCAAATTATTTGTGTTATGATGTCTGCATCATTTGATCATTCTTCACGTCTGATGGAGACCCCAGAAGGTGAGCGTGGAGGTGGGGGTTTTTGCCCAGAAATTCTGTTGACATTTTTATTGGGACCCACTTATGGATAGAAAGCAAACAAAGGCAATAAAAAATAAATTACAGCCCTAATAATTTGACTACCTTTAGTCACTTATGATAAAGTGCAAGGACTAATGATAAAATAAGGATAAGAACTTATTGATCAGTCTGATGTAATTGCAAATTTAAATCATTTGAGGTGTTTAGATCTGAGCAACATCGTCTTTATTATGACTGTGACTAACTCATTGAAATTATTGCCAGCGACATCTCAGAGTGTTGCGTAGGGCAGTATAACTGTTCCAGCTCGTTTTGTGTGTTAATAGCCACAGTGTGGCTATCCCCTGGGCTTTCTCTGCCACATGAGACAATCCTCCCATGTTATTACATGTTCTCTTCCTGTGACCTGGATTATTCCCCTCCAAGAGGATGACAACATGAAAGAATACTATAACAGTATTATTGTAAAATAAATTTTATCGTGGAGTTATTGAACTTCACCGCATCAAACGGAACATTATCTTTTTTTTCTTTTGCAGCAACAATAACAACCTTGATGTTGCATTTCCACTGTTGAGTGCCTATAGGAAGCATGTTATTACATGTTCTCTTATCTGATTTATAACTGATTAATTCAATACAACTTATTGAAGCTGCACAAACCCTGAAGGTGACTCTGTCATGATGACTTTTCTCTTTTCTTGAACCACATGAATGGAATAAGACAATATTGTTTGGCTGTTTTTGTAATCGATCCTCATGCTGCAGCTAGACATGACGTGATATGAGATCTTTGATAGCCTGGAATAAAAGCATTTAAAACAAAAGGTGTTGGACATAATTTAACAGATTTTTTTAAAGTTAAAACAGAAAAGCAATTTTTAATACAGCTCTTTGAATCATTCTTATGAGAGGTAAAAATGAATCACCCTTCCTTCAGCTATCTTCCTAGAAGTGTACAGATTGGATTGTTGGGGCGCTGGAAATGTTGCTTTAGTTGTAGGACTTTTAGCTGTAGGAATGGTATCACCGATACTTTACTGCTTTTCTTTCTTTTTTTTATCTTAAATTCAAAATGTATACATTTTTGTACAGTTTAATTACTGCTCAGAATATGTCATTTCACTAAATCACTTTTTACAAAAAAAATCTGTATACTCTAGCGATTAAACAATTACTAAATTAGTTAACAATTATTTCAATAATCGATTTATCAGGATTAAGATATCAGGATTGAGACCATAGCTTTTAAGACCTAGGTCTACATTGATGGTGATCCATGTCCAGCAATAACCACTGCCTCTGCTAGGAATCACACACTGAATTGCTAAACTAATGGTAGTTTATTGCAAAGTTCATCTTTGCTCATGGCTTTCAGCTCAACTGTCTATTTGCAAAGGAAAAGAGAAACACTTCATCAAAAGCGGAATTCCTCCAGTTTGCTTTTGCCAAAAATCCTAGGATTACAATCATTTAATAGTGTGATAAATATGGCTTCTTCCCAGAATCTTTCCTCTCTGGAGAACTTTTCCATTCTGTTTGTTGAAGCTGAAATTGTGTGAACCATGCAACCCAGCCACCCAGCTCCAGTGTCCTCGTCTGTCCCTGTCAAGCCTGCCCTCCCCTCTGCTTCCCTCCTGTGGTGCCCTTTCTGAGGGCCAGCTCCCCTGAACCTAAACAACAGCACCATTTGTTCTGCCAGGGCTGGGAATGTACTCAACCATCTTTCACTGCGTCTCTGCCAGCCCTAGTAGATGCCAAACCTGTGGGCCCGAATTTTTCCTCCCCCTTTTTTTCTGTGTTGTATGTGTTTATCTAAATATTTTTCTGTGGAAAATGTTATTGAGAGATTTAGATTCGGTATTTTCGATTAAAGTCCAGTGGTGTTTTTGTTTTAATTGTACTGTTTTTACTTAAATCAATATTTATGATTTCCTATGCTGTAAGATTTTGAACCTTATTTATACCAATTAAAAGATCTATAAAACAGTTAAACTCTTCAACTCGGCGTTCATTTTATAGAGTTGTAGGTTATGGAAAGTGAAAAAAAAGACATTTAAATTTTATTGCCTTTTTTGGCAAGTTCTTTAGAGTCTCCGTGTATTTAAAGCATTCAAGAACCTCTAAATGGTTCCAGGGGAAAAATAAGTCACCCTCTATATTTTCGTGTACATTATTCTACACTTTGCTGTTGCCAAACTACAACATGTTTTATTATTTCATTTTTACATTTCTGTTATTTTTAACCTGAGCCAAAAAAACAAGCAATGAATATATTTTCAGCTATTTGCATCAAGACCGCCACTGCTCATTGGAGACAAACAGGCCATGGATGAGATGTAAATGCCTCATTGCCCAGCGGTCCTCCATCACTGTTGAGTGAGAGACGGATGGGTGAAATTATGTAAACACAGGGTTGGGGTCTAAGCTTCTTCTCGCAGTGTGGAACCGCTGTGGAGCTCTTCAGACTGCCGTTGAAGGACTTAAAGAAAACAAAAGTCTGATGGCGATCACTCAGTCTGAGAGATCCGGTTTTAGCCATTACTTCAAACAGTCCTTGATGATGAGTCGCTCACTCGGAAAAACAGACGTAAGAGTAAAAGCTCAGGACTCAACCACACAAAAAAAGTTTTCATGCATTTATCTTGTTTAATTATTTTTTATTTTAATTACTCAAGTTTTCAGAGACTTGTTTTAGTCTATTTTTAGAGATCCACTATGAAATCAGAGAAGTTTCTTCTAGGATCCGATTATTTTTACTTCAGTGAACTTCAGTGTATAGAGCTACCAGGTTGCACTGACATGTCAACTCTTCAGTGTGTGCTTTTTTGAGGCGGTTTCATTCTGGCTGCAAGAAAGAACGACACTTTTAGAAAGTACCAGAAAGGCTGGAGGAAGTACAGCTGTTTCATCCTTTGAGTCGTCAACATCTTTTTGGAAATGGGCTGGATTTCTAAATGTTAGCAGCTCTGTTAAAGTCTTCAGGAAATCCAGTCTTAGTAAAGCTAGCATATTTTTTACTAATTAAAGAAGCTAAGGCTGGTTTGATATATCAACCCTTAATATATATTTTTTATTTTAAAATGCTAAATTTTGTTTTGTAAATGTTGTATTATTCGGAACATAGACTATAGCTGATGTTGGCTTATTTACAACTCAAATACTGGGTTTGACTTTTAAAACCTCTGCTCTTATACTTTCAAAATAAATAGTCATGACAGATGTCTAGAAAGAAATGTTTTGAAGGCGGCATTTTTGTCTTTTTATCTTATTTTCAGACAAATCAGAATCAACCAAATTCAGAGATTGGAAAGTCAATTTTACTGCAAAGTTCTGATTAGAGCATCTGTATTTTTTTAATTGTTATTACTATTTACAATAAAATAAAAAATTTCCTAACTCAGACAAGCAAGTTGCGTACTGAGTGTGACAAACAGGACGACAGAGTCGGCTTAGGAGGGCTGCCTTGGCTGAGCAGAAAGAATGTAGATCAAGGAGTAATCGGCTCTATCTGCTACATTAGCCATGAATGAGGTCTGAACACATGAAGGAAGTCTTAAAGGATGCACCCCAGCCTTACAACTCAAAGAAAAGATTTTAGTACTGCTCTCTTGTTTCCATAAATAATGAATGATGTTTGGCTTGTTTTTTAGCTTTTTGATTTTGCCATGGATCATTTATGACATATAAACAAATGACCATCAAAACAAGTCTGCCATTAATTTCTTGTGAAGTTTGGCTCATTTTGTGAATGTTTCGTCTTAGATCCCTTTGAAACCTTCAAATCAAAATCACATTCAGATGAAAATTTAGAGTGTACTTTTCAACTCTATAAAGTTTTATATATTTAAATATGAATATATCTTGTAAACAACTTAATTTGATCCTTGCACTCCATCGCTTTCCAATTTTAGAACCAAGAGGCCCTTTTAATAGGGATCTCCCTGCTAACGTGTCCAGACTTGTTGTACACTTTTGCCTATGCCCCCATAAATCACAGCCATGTCTTTGAAGGGATATGGTCGTCTTTCAAGCAAACTGGGAAATGCAATTCTCTGGGTCTTATTCTTGTCAACAGTTACCATGACAGATATCTTAATATAGTTATGTTCAAGCTGCTTGCGACTTTTTCTGTAGTTGTGATGCCATGTAAACAAGATGAGTGTCCATGACCCCAGTGCCCCATATTTGTGTTGTTCTTGCATATATTCAGAACCCCAACAGGACAGGGTATATTTCCCAGTATTTACTAGCTCTGTTGTGACATTCAGCACAAACCACCTTTTACATGTTCATAAGGTATTGAGAACCTAAATTATCTCATCTCCCCCCCCCCTTTTTTTTATTCTTTTTAAGCTTAGCATGATTTGTTTAATGAAATTGGCCTACAGACCTTAAACCAGTATGTTATATTGTTTTTGCAAAATTTTGTAAGGGTGCTTCCACTTTATCAGTCAATCAATTAATCAGTCAATAAATCAAGTTTATTTGTATGGCACATTTCAGTTCAAAATACTTTACATTCTGGAAAACTAAAAATGTTAGAACAAACAGTCAACAATTGAAACATTACATTTTGCCAAGTTCTGTCATTTCACATCTAAATGTTAAGTGTTTCATTCAGTAACTCTTAACAGGTGGGTTTTTAGTCTAGATTTAAAGGTACTCAGTGTTTCAGCTGTTTTACACTTTATGTACGCTGCATAAATATTGTTGCTGCAGGTACATCGTTTTTTTGTTTCTGCAAAATGAAGTTTTTCCGCTGAGGTATCTGAAGTTATAATAAAAGAAATAGCTCTGTGTGGCGTACGTTGATTTGGTCTGCCTTAATATGCACCTAGACATGCTAAGATATTTTGTTCTGCACTGCAATTCAACATTGGCTTCAGACAGTATTGTGTGGGACTTGGCAGACACCCCCTGAAGCGTCTTTTGAAAAAGGTTACCTTGTTTGCCCCTTGAGCTATTTTCGCTCTGCCTTTCTGTCTGGACTTGCCGAACTGTGAAAAAACTCCTCACAAACCTTGCCTCCCCTTCCCTGCCTCCCTCCTCTTCTCTGTCTGCCATGACATCACAAACATCAGGTATCCAAAGCAGACCGCAGTGGAATGGGTGTTTGCTTGATACAGTTATTAACACACCTGCTTTGGAGCACATTCCTGAAAACACGGTCCAATGGGACAGGCAGATTAAGGTAGATTCTGGGATCCCTCAGGAGGTTACACCTGAATCTCAGTGTTTCTCTTCTATGCAAATATGTACCTATTTCACGATCTAGTACCAAATCAAAAGCTGCAGAAGGAGACTTATGCAACGTTTTAAATGGTAAGAAAATATCAGTTTACAAAAGAAACGAATGTTTTACATGCATTTCTGAAATAAATTATCCTGAAAATCTAATCTAACATGCTTTTGAAAATAGAATAGCACAGAAAATAAAATAAATGCTAGCAGTTGCAAATTTGGCAAAAAAAAAAAAAAAAGACTTCAATACCCATCAGTTCAGAAGTCTTGCTGGTGTCTTGACATGTAATGTGTTTCATCATTATATCTCAATCATTTTATTTCTTCAAATTCATGTACAGCTCATATTTCTGTTAACTTTAGCTGTGATAGACATTAAGTTATTGATATTGAAGCAATTTGTGAAGTCAAAGTAGATTTAAGCTGAAAATTATTAATATCCTTATTAAAATAATAAATTGTTTTGATTCAACCAAAAACTATTTGTCATTTTTGGTAGGAAGTGAGAGAGGAATCTGTCCGTTGCTAGTAATAGCAAAAGGACAATCAATTAAAAAACAAAAATCAGTTTTAATACATAATTGAGTAAAAATGGTACATTGATGCATTCTGTGTTGATGTGGTTGCTGTTTTGCTTTGGGTTCTCACAGACTCTAATTATCAATTAGCTGTTAATGCAAACCTCCTCTGACTTTGAAAGGATTTTAATTTGGAGTAATACCACTTTTGTCGATTCAGTTAATGTCTTTTGAAAACTACATTGTTCTACTAACTTCTATATCTGTTTGTCTGTTACTGTTGCATCTCTTTGTGGAGTCTGTGGTGAATTTACATAAGTGTAGTTGCTGTGATAGAATCGATTACAGATTTATTGCTTAGAGTCCCATTTTTTTTGTTTTGTTTTTTCATTTTTCATAACCAAAGCCTTTCTGCTACTCGCTCCACAGCTGAAAAAAATATTGGTCAACAATTGTAGAATAGGTAATCACCCATTCAGCATCTGCGGAAGTAATTTCTTGCTTGGACCCCACAGTAAAAATTAATGCACAGGTGTAGTTCTTGTTTTAATGGTTCCCTGGGTGACTCCCTAGGATGTCCCTTAACCATTTAAAATGCAGGAACATAAATAAATCCAATAAAATGCTGTGCAGTCCCTCACAACACATGTAAAATACTCAGTGCACACACATGAAAGAAATAAACAGCTTGTTTAAGAGACTACTGATGACATGTGATATGAGTTTTAAGAGCATTCTGTGGCAAATGCAGTCTGTATTTTGCCCCAGTGGCAAATGGTTGCTTGAACAAAAAATAATTAACAAAACTTTTAATTTTGACAATTTGGAAGATGTCGCTGTCTGCCATGACATCACAAACATCAAGTATCCAAAACACTAGATATGTTGCAATGGAATGAATGTAGCCTTATTAACACATCTGGAGCACATTCCTAAAACTTGGGACGGGCATATCAAAGTAGATTATAGGAGCCCGCAGGAGGTTACAGCTGAAACTCAGCAGTTCTCAGTCATGCAAATTCCGACCTAATTTACAATCTAGTGCCAAACAAAATGCTACAGAAAAAACTTGTAGGCAAAATTTTGAATATTGAAATGTATTTCTTACACATCCAATTATATTGAAAATCCTAATTAATTATTACTATTAAATAAATAGTAATAGTTGCCACTATTTCTTTTTTGGTTCCAAATTTTGAAAAAAAAAAAAAAAGGTCCTTGAGCTTAAACTATGCTATAAAATACCCTCAAATTAGGTTTTAGAAACCTTTTTGGTTTCTTGAGAAGCTCTCAACAGTCCTTTTGCAGGAGGACATGTCACAGTGTTGAATGGATGCTTGTATAAACATTTATGTATGTTAAAAAAGAAAACTCTGGCAACTGTTTTGGAGATGTTGCCATTTCTGCTCCAGTTCTGACCAGTATTTTTCTGCCCTGCTGGCACGTTTTTCACTGGATAATTGTATTCATAGAATCCTTTTTATAGGCCAGTTAATGTGTAAAACAAAGCAGCAGTGAATAACCTCAGTAAAATCTTATCCACATTACCAATGTGTTTTGCTTTACTTCACCACAGTAATGTATCAGTGATGTGTCATGATGTTGTTCCAAGGACACCATCTGACACATCCATAAAATTAAGAAACTCTAACAGTCATTTGAACTTATTACCTCAAGTTAATGTTAAACATGTGGTTGATAAAAGGCGTTAAATTACTAATATATACTCAATTATTTGGCTCAGATATTGATGGGGCTGAACAAAAATAATTTCTGCTGTTAATTTTCATGAGTGAAACATTACAGGAAAAGTAATTTATTTATATGATGACCTCACTTCCAGATATTATTGAACTGACAGATTGTACATAAAAGTGCAAATTAGAGTGAAATTATGTATTTTCTCAGCCATTCCACTTCTTCATATTGAAGCAACCACGTTTGGTTGCTTTTATAGTCAGGCCAAGTGAGTGTTGTTTTGTTTTTGTTTTTTTAGGGTTCAGATGCTCTTTTTATTTTGGCAAATCTTACTCTCTTTGCGCACATAGCTGGATCCTTGGGGGGAAATGTAGGTGCTTTCTCCTTTGTTTGCAACATCAATAAGCAGAAACATAAATTGCAACAGTATCTTTACAGGTCTGCCTAAAAAATATCTGACAGCTGCAGCTAATCCAGAATGCTGCAGCTTGAATTCTAACTAAAACCAAGAAGATAGAGCTCATCACCCCAGTTCTAAAGTCCCTGTAGCTCAGAGAATAGACTTTAAAATACTGTTGTTAGTTTATAAATCACTGACCAGCTTAGCACCACAATACCTTAAAGATCTGCTGTTGTTGTATCAGCCTTCCAGACTCTCGGGTCTTCTGGTTCTGGTGTGCTCTGCATTGCCAGAACCAGAACCAAACATGGAGAAGCAGCATTCAGCCTCTATGCACTACAAATCTGGAACAAACTTCCAGAAAACTGCAAAACAGCTCAAACACTGAGTGCCTTTAAATCTAGACTAAAAACCTACCTGTTTAGAGTAACATTTGAAACATTATAAAACATCAATCAACATTTTGATGTGTAGCGACACTTGACAAAATGTAATGTTTCAATTGTTGAATGTCTCTTCTATGAGTTTGTATTTTTGTGTTTTTATGATGTAAAGCTCCTTGAACTGTTTGTTGATGCAGTGTGTACTATACTGAGCATGTACCACATGAAGCAAAAGAGAAAGTTGTCCCAGAAGATTAGAAATAAATTATAGATGACCATGTTGAAGTCAAAGTCTATAAGACCATCTCCAAGCAGCTTAGTGCTCCTATAACAGCTGAACATATTATAACAGCTGAACATATTATTCAGCTGTTAAAGTTGAAGGTCCATGGGACTGTAGCTAACCTCTCTGATTATGGTAGCAAAAGGAAAATTGATGACGAATTGAAGAGGATAGTATAAATAGTAACCATATAGCTCAGAATAACCTCTTAAGAAGTTAAAGGTGAACTCTGAGGTTGAGGTACATCAGTGTCAGGTTATTGTTTGAGCCAAAGTGAACTTAATGAGAGATGACCACCTACCTTTTTAGGTAGGCAAAGTCCAGCCTACCTAAAAAGGTAGGCTGGACTTTGCCACAATGCATATTGACATGCCACAATGCCTCTGGGAGAATGTCTTTGGACAGACTAGATTAAACTGGAGCATTTTGGCAAGACTCATCAGCTCAAAGTTCACAGGGGTTACTAAGAAAAGAACACTGTCCCTACTGGAGACTAGGTTGTGTTCTGGGGCTGCTTTGCTTCATCTGGCTCAGGGTATCTTGAATCTGCAGTGTTCATTAAAAGACTATTGAGGTCTCATGGAAAGAAATAGCCGGCCTATTTTTATCAACCAGCTTGGTCTTTTTGATGAGACTAAGCTTATCAAAAAGCATGGTCTCAGCCGCAGGTCAAAAGACTTCCAACAGGTTAATAACCCAAAACACAGCTACCAGCACCAAAGAATGGTAAAAAGCAAAACATTGGACTATTCTGAACTGATCTTTTATGAGCCCTGATCTAAATCCTATTGAACATATGTGGAACGAGGTGAAACATGCTGTCTGGAGAAGGCACCCTTCAAATCTGAGACAATTGAAGTAGTTTACCTATGAGGAGTGGGCTGAAATACCTGTGAACAAGTGTTATTGACAGTTATAGAAATGTTTGATTGCAGTGATCACATCAAAAGGTTGCACAACAAGATATTAAATTGTTGTGCAATTTAATATATTTCACAACAAGAAATGTCCCTGGAACACTGTTTTTGTTCCAGGGACATTTTATTAGCTTGCTTTTGAAATGTAGTTCAACAAAATCATGTATGATTTTCATTAGTTAATATTCAGTAAGTTATTTTATTATTACTTCCAGTTTCAAGCCATTCGGTGACTATTGTGGACTAATTTTGTCTGTGTGTTTGGCATATGCCTCTGATGGTTACTCAGCCTTTACTCCAAATGTAGTAATTGTCCTAGTAAAGTATAAAAAAATTTTTTATGTGCATGACCTTCCTGTGTGTGCTTTTCCTGGTGTCTGAAGATGAAAAGAAAGAAAAAGATGGGCTGGTTTGTAGAGTTGAAGCATGTCTTAAAGTTTGGTCGTTACTGCTTGAGTTGGAACAGTCAACCTCAGAGAATCAACAAAATGTCTAGGGATGTAACTAAGCCCCCTTATTCCTAATGGGAGCTAACGGGGAAGTGGTAATAGTCTCTGATGTGACCTGACCAGAATGACCCTCGCTTTCTGGGAGGTGGCTTAGAGTCTACTCTTTGCTGCATTTTCACTTCTTAGTCTCTGTCCCACATAGTTGTTTGTCTGTCAGTGAATTAAATAAATTCCCCCTTGATGTCTGATGCTGACCAGCTCTCTAAGGATGTGGGTGTAGATTTAAAGTCCAAGCATTGTCCTTTTCTGGTATTTTGTGAAAAGACCCGATGATCCTATTTTCCCACAAATTTGAAGCAAGACAATTAAAGCCTTTTTTTTTGTCCTTCCTGTTTCCTCTAAATGACTACTTAAACGTCTGTTGTGCAGACAGGGGTATCAGCCATTTAAAATTTATATTGTTTCCTTTTTTGTTTGATAATCCTAGCCTGTGGAAACTTGGCATCCGTTTCTCACCTGTGGAGATGAGCTGCCAGTCCCTGACAATAGAGAGGATGGCATTCCACCTCTCACAATTATCGCTGAAATCTGGGATGCTTAGCCGAAAGGTCATGATAATCCCTTGTAATTGAGGCCTTTTGAAGTGATAAATCTGTGTTGAGGGATTTTTATTGTGTGCCTGACATGCACACCAAACTGCTACACTCACACCTCAACTAGAGTCTCTTACCCACAAATTATCCGTCAGAGCCATATATATTTTCAGCATTGTTGTGTCTCTTATGGTTGAATGGTGCAGGTGATAGCCCTGTAGTATTTCCATGCAGACAACACACCCAGAGTCTTAAAAAGGAAAAATGAAAGGTTTCGAAAAGCAGCCAGACAACAAATAAGCCACTGTCAGGTTTCAGAACTTTCAGTACCACCGTGGTGCCCACTCAGTAAAACTTACTATATCCTCATTGATTGGACCTTTTCATCTCTTTTTGAAAAAATATTTACTTTCCTCTGAGAATGGCTCAGCTTAATGACTCAGCTAATTTGCTGGTAGAATTACAGACGTGTATTCTTTCAAGGCTCTCACCTTCTCCTCTGCTATTAGATACTGTAAATGTTGCACAACAAAATATAATGTTACCTTTAACCGGTAGCTTCTGCTCTTAGAGAGATGTCGTCACCTCAATTAAATACTTCATGGACTCATTTCCCAACCAAAAACATCTCCACTGACATGATAGAATCACTTGCATTTTATTTGGGATTTCCCCCTTTGTGGATCATCTTCCTCTCTAATTATACATCCTCTTCCACAAACATAAACAAATGAATTAAAAGTATAAGTTATGCTTTACTTCCTTTGGTTTTCCCATTATTTTTGAGGCTATATAATTTAGTAGAATAGTCACACCAGGTGTTTTTTCTTTAGAATTGAATCCTTTATTCTCCCACAATGGGAAAATCTGTGTGCAACAGTGATAACAGCAAACAGACCGAGACAAAGATATTATATAACATAAAAAACAGGGTAAAGAATACAATAAAATTTCATTGTAAATACTGTACAGTTATAAAAATACTCCAGTCTGGATAATGTGCAACTGAGTTGGTTAAATAAAAAACTTAACAAAGTGTGAGCATTAAAAATATTAACAGAATTAGTTTTTAATATTAATAAAATTAATATTTTAATATAATTGGGAATTATTAATATAGTCAATTAATATTAAATATTAATTAGCAAATAATAAATAATCATGAATTAATATAAATTAATATTAATACATTGCATTAGACCAATGAAATGTAGCACATATGAAGTGGAAGGAGGACAGCCGTGACCATAAATCAGGCTTGCCCAACTTTAGTCCTTGAGAGCTATAATCCTGCAATTTAAAGACGCACCCATTAGGGTATGTAATTGAATGACCAGGGATATAATCAATAAATAAAGTTACCTGTTTGATGTATAATCTCTAAAAATAAACCATATACCAATAAATCTCAAGTATTTAGACCCTGTCTAAACCAGGGATCTTCAAATCTAAGCCTTTAGGTCCAGTGTTGTGCAACATTTAGATGTGTCTTTGCCTCAACACACCTCAGTCAAATAATCAGGTTATTAGCAGGACTCCAGAGGACATCACCACGTATTCAGGAGGTAATTCAGCCATTTGATTTAGCTGTGTTGGACTAGGGATAAATCTAAAAGTTTTAGAACATCGACCCTTGAGGCCTGGATGTGAGGAACCCTGGTCCAAACCTTTGGAGATATTAACTCAGCAAATGTATTGATAATAAAAGGATTTATTACTGGAATGTATCTGTATCTGTTGTAGTAATAGACAAAGTTGGCAAAACTGATGTTTTGTTTGAAATATGACAAATCTTTCCAAGACGCAGCATGTTCTCCCTCCACACAAGAACTCTGTGTTCCTGCATCCAGATGGTCACTTTAAAGTTACAACTAGTTCACCTTTTTATTTTGGCCATTATTTAGTTTGTAAAAAATGGCCAGTTCAGAATTGCTCTAAGATTATTTTGCTGCACAACCTGGCAAAATAACCATATGTTGAATCTTGCTCTCTGTTCTTATCTGCTGCATACAGTAGTTTAGATTTATACTTAATGACACAGAGTCCTGTAATTATAATCAGACAAGATTGATTGTTCTACATTGATTGTTCCATTGAATTTAACATAAGACCAACCAGCTAAGATGTACTGACCTTAAAACATTCAGACTTGTACAATTTATAAAGCCTATTGAAACTGCGTAATTACTGTAACTGCTCCAGAACAAATTTTTGGGTCTGACAAAACTAACTTGTCTTCTGCAGGTTAGGGTTTTAAACGACTAAAATCATTTTCGCAAATCATATTTAATAGATCCCTGGGGGCAAAAATTAATTTGCCCCTGTGATTCTTACACTCAGAGCAATAAAGAGTACTTTTGTCAAGACAAAAGTGACATTTATGTCCACAAAATTCCAAAGATTTTAGATTAATTGTTTCTCTATTTTCATTGTACACTGCAGTCATTTGCCTTTTCAGAATCTGGTATCTTAACTTTTGTTCAAACTGCGTTGGGCAGCATCCAGGACGGAAGTGGCTAGTCAACCACTGTCCTCTGTCACATTTTCACACATGGTGAACTCGCAGGTCCTGGCACACATGGGCGGTGGCTGTGCTCAGTGACTCATGTGGCGCCCAGTGTCTGAAACTTTCGTCAAACGTCTGGCACATGGTGCCTGTGTGTCATTGTGGCCTCTGACGCTGGTGGCTCTGAATTACCCAGTAGATGCTGATTGGCTGTGTTGAAGATGAGGCACAGGTACGAGCCAATCAGTGAGCCTCGAGAAGGAAGCAGCAGAGTGTGAGCAACTGCAATACCAAATGGCTCTAACTAACTTGTTAAGATCACCCCTTGCGTTGCCGTTCACTTGCGTCATTACTGAGTGGAAATGTCCAAATATTGCCAACTCATTTGGAATAATTATCAGGATGAAAGTTGGATATCGCTTGTGTTTTGGCACATTCTCTGCTCTGTTAACCTTTTTATAACAAATGCTGTGTATGGCAGCCTCTGTAGTCCTTTTAAAGTCTATTTGATGATTTATGAAAGAACTTTATGTGCTCCTGGTAAAATGCTAAATTGCTCACATGGAGAGAGGAATGGGAATGTTAGGATTAATTTGCAAGTTGCAGGTGTTTCAAGGTAAAAACAGATTTCTATCTGTTTCTTTTCTGAGAAATTATGTTTGGTGGCTGGTCAAAAACATCAATAACTTATTCCATCCAGTGGGGAAAATAGAGTTGAAGCCAAAATGGAGACGATAAGTGCGGAAAATTTTAATATCCACTCTGTTTCATTAGGATTTTAAAGCAAGTGTTTTTTGTTTTTTTTTTTGTTTTTGTTTTTTTCCCCGTTTGCTGGGATAGAACATGCATGTGTAAGTAAAAAATCCAAAGAAGACTAACATGAGCAGTCAATCAAGCTTTATTTCTTAAGCTGTGGTGCACAGTAGAAAGGTCTAACTTTCTGTGGTGAAAAATGTCAAGTAATTTGACCATTACATTTGAAGCAATAATAATGGGGAACTATTAGGACAGTTGTTAAGTTGTCAGTCAGGAAATGCTAGCCCAAGAGGTTTTGCAGACCAGCTTAACATGTCAGATGTTAGAGTTAATCACAATCTTATAAAACGGTGTGAAGAAATCTGGCTTTTTTGGTGAAACCTTTCCTCTTTAAAACGAATAAAGCAACACCACTTAGGTTGGAAAAGTTGCATCTGAATGAACCACAAGTTATGAAGAACAATGTTTTTGTTTTTACAGTTACAGAACCTGGGCGATTTAAAATCATTGAACTCCTTTCGTAGAGTTAAATTTGAAGCCATTTGCCAATTCAAAAGCAATTGCCTGTGAACTTTAAAGAGCTGAAGTTTTGGACGGTTCACAAAGCTATAGATGATCAAATTATTTTATGTCCAGAGACATAAAATGGGGTGGGTGGTGTCTATGAATGTCTGTTGTCCATCGGGTTCTCAAATTTTACTGATATCTGACAGGTGTCTCTGATATGGCTCTCAGAAAGTTTTATAAAAGGGAAAACTTTGCTTCACAAGTTTGTGGTGTTTTTGTAATAGATTATCTCGCCAGCATTGTGGCGTGTAAAGATGGGCGTCCTTATTCCTGTTTCCGTTTCCGTTTTTTCTTTTTGGAACGAGGCAGGTCTGGTGATATTAACGCGCCCAGAGGGGGGTCTGATTGCTCAGCTTATCTAATCACTGATTCTCATGACAAAAGCGATGCTATGCTTAACGCTGCACAGCGTGTCAGCTCGTGTTGGCTCGCCCTTTGGTTTTTCACATACCTCATCGACGGAATAAGCTGTGGTCAGTGCTTAATCACTGCAAGGGCGGTCTGTTAGGTATGGCCTGCCTCCATCTTTTCATCTAAATTTAATTACAGACAATCAGTAACAGAGTGCTGCAGGTTTTTAAAATGCTTTTCCTTCACAGATAAATAATAATGCTGCAAAAGTAAAAGTGAGCCAGAATCATATTTCTTTTTTTCTCTGCAGAAAAATAATTAAGAAATATTCAACAGAGGCTCTTTGCCAGTCTTGTAAGGATGAGGTCATTGTGCTTTGTCAAATAATTTTATTTGGTTCGACCAGCAAGGACTGTGACTAATGAATACTGCAACTGAATTGCAGCAAGCATTTCAAACAAACATTTTGAACTCTACAAATGTCCTAATAAAGGCTTTCTTAAGGGTGTCAAATGAAGATAAATGTGTCCTAAACTCTGAAGTCCAGCTGCAACATTCAAATAAATACGGCATCTTCAAAGAGACCACAATGTTTGCATTAAGGTGTGTAAGCACTGGCGTGTATTAAAGTAAAAGTATTGTCCATTAAACAGCTACGTGGTTGTCCATTAAATACAGATATCATCCTTCCCATTAATAGATGAAATCTACAGTTAAAACATATAATTTAAGAAGGCGTTTTTCACTCAATGTCTGACATTAAATCAGACTATGCTTGTCCTCTTCAAGGTTAGTGAGGATTACTAAAATTGTCTATATTTCCCAAATGCCAGAATAACAAGAGGTGCAATGTTTTGACAGATTATAAATTTAGAAGTGGACATATAGTATGCGGTAGAATTTTTCTTTCAAACTGACTTAGGTCCCATGTTATGTTTATTCTTTCACAAACTTCTGAGATTAGTTTGTTACAATTGTGACCCATTTTCTCTCTGCTTTTCGAAATGATTGAGATCAGAGCTTTCTGATAGCCACTCTAAAACATTGACTTTGTTGTCCATAACCCACTTTGTAACTTATTTGGCGGTCCATTTAGTCACTGCCCATTTAAAAGACCCATTTCTGAAAAACCTTTTACTTCCTGTCTGCTGTCTTGAGATGTTAATAAAATATTTCCACACAATGTCCTTTCCACATGATGCCAATTATTTTGTGATATGCATCGGTCCCTCCTGCAGCTAAAAACTCCAACAACATAAAGGAGTTTTTATGTTGTAAAGGAGTTTTTATGCCACCCCCATACTGGAATAGTGTTCCCATGGTACATTTGGAAACTGTATGCTGCGTTTTAGTATTGCTTTTGAAGTAATAGCTTCTTCGTGATTAATTTATTTGCTGATACTGACAGCCTTACCTTGTCATTTCTGAGACACTGAACCTGTGTCTTTACTGAGCAGTAACATACATGAACCTCTAAAAAATTGGTGGCTGTAAATTAAGCTATTGAATTTGAAAAGACTCATAACTTTAGTTTTTAGGCTTTCCCAAATTATTTAAAAGCATTTTAATTTCAGTAAATGTAACCTAAAATTCTATCCCTGAGTGTTTTGAAATCTGGCACGAATAAATGATTTTATCTTATACAGGAAAAGTTTGGTCGCATATTGAGAAGAAGGAGGCGGTGTGTCTTTAAATTACATATACTAGATATTTAGTGTATGTAAATATCTAGTTTCATGGAATGTATGTATGTGGAATAGTGTTGCTATCACTTAGATCATATTTCCTCTGTGTATGCCGACTGGCTAGATGAGTGATGGAGGTGCTGTGCTGGAGGAAAGGGGATGAACAGCAAGAGAGCAGACAGGGGCGTGGAGGGGGCTCCGCAGCTCACTGACCTTGACAATGGAGCCACAGCCAGTGACTCCGATAGCTCTCTCCAACACCCTCTCCTGCTGTCTCCTCCTGTTCTCCCTTTCTTTATTGTATTTTTTTCTTATACCATCTTTTTTGCTCATGCACTCCTTTTTTTCTTCTTATCCTTCTTCTCTTTACTCACTCGGAGCAAATCTACCCTGCTAGTGGCTACGGCGGGCAAAAATACACCACTGCCACTTCTCTGCTGCTGCTCACCCCCCACCCCTTACCTCACGTCTGCTCTCTTTCCAGACAAGCGGGTTTAAAAAGTCAACCGCGTATTGAGCCGTCTAGACTGAAGCTGGTCAGCATACCAGCCCTCCCCACCCCCAGCTCCCCTTTCTAACGCCAGACTTGTGAGTTGCTGGCCACAGATGAAAAGTGGACGAGGAGCATGTGCCCTTGCTGAGCTCAAGTACTAAATGGCTCCATGACTGCAATCTGTATGTATATTGACCCCAATCCAAAAGGTAAACATGCAGGTAGAATGTCAGAGTAGTACAGTAACTAAATTCGAAAAGTAAAACTTAAATATTTTATTGATTCATTACAAAGAGACATATTTGAAGCATTTATTTTTCATGATTTTGACAAGTGTGGCTTAGAACTAATGAAAACCCAAAATTCAGTTTTTCAGAAAATGCGGATATTTCATAAAATCAATAAAAAACAATAGTCTTTTAATACAAAATATTATGTTGTTATGTTACCTATTCTGCCGAGAGATATTGGAAGCCTCTGGGATAAGCCTCCAAAGATCATTGCTAAAGAAATAGGTTGTTCTACAAAGGGCTGTAGACAAGCATAATAATGGAAAGTTAAGTGGGACGAAAAACTGTGCCAGAAAAAATGGTGCACAAACAACACAAACTCAACATTAAGTGGATCTTCAAGCCTAGCTTGTTAAAAAGCCAAGTTTGGACTAAGGCTTTATAAAGTGCTTAAGGAGGCAGTACACAGACATATCATGGACATTGGTTACACGTGTCACATTCCTTGTGCAAAGCCACTTCTGAACAAGAAACGATATCAGAATTTTGCATTTCATATGAAAAATTAACGTATTGGAGTCTGAAGAAACAGCTGAGAGGCTAAGAATCCAAGTTGTTTGAGGTCTAGTCAAGTTGTTTGAAGTTTCTAGCAGAACCTGGCAAATAGCCACAATCCCAAAAGTACCAATACCTGATGTAATGACCAGATATCCCAGCGAATTCTCTTGACTCATAAAACCTAGGATGGACTGATGAACCTGAAAGCCGCAGAATGATCACTTTCACCACTTTCACTGATTCAGTAATTTGTGCAAAGGTAGCACCCACACAGTATTAAGTGCATGCATTGAATATACATTTTTAATAGGCTGATATTTTCTGGAAAACTATATTAAGCATAAGGAAGTTATAACAAAGTGCTCTTGAGGTTTTGTTACTTAGAGATTATGAAGCTGTTATCAAGTTTGTAATATATTTTTTATCATCTAATAAAAATCCACATAGTTTGATCTATAGTAGGTGGCTTTTGTGAACAAAAATTGTTTTAATACTAAGTTTAAAAATGTTATAGCTCAGAGTACACCGATGCTGAGCCATGTACACAAAAAAGTAAAATACACCTCTTTAAAAATGTGATTGTGGAAGGTTTAATATTTTATAATAAAAATATGTAAAAACCCAGATTATAATTTAATCCTCCAAACAAATAAAAACAAACATTTTTGCACTCATAGGATATATGTGAAGCATCTCATGCCATGCTAAACAATTTCACCCAGGGCCTCTTTTCCTCTTTACAAGGTGTTGGCTTTTTAAGTAAGGGCATTCCTTTCTTCTAGATATGTAAAATACAAGTGCTAGTTCAAGTGTGAACTTCCCATTCTTCTCCTTGTCTTACTTTTGATGTTCAGTTTTATGAGTAATTTTTAACTTCCTGTTTGGACTTTGCGTGCTTATTATGAATGTGATTTGTGTTATTTTTCAGAAAAATACAAGTAATTATTTACAGTAGGAACTGAAACCGGGTGGAAGTAGAAATGAGTTTCCAGGGCAGCACTTTTATGTTTGAGAAACTCTCTAAAACTCCAGAACGTGCTCTAAATGAAGCACCTTATCAGACACTGACATGTTTGTAGCCATTATGCACAAGCTGTGGAATATCCGGTACTGTTTGTGAGCGTGTTTGCTGTTGCCTGCTGTCAGTTGATTAGGTGAACTGTATGGCACCCTGAAGTGTGACATTCCATGTAAAGCAGCGCGTGATAGTTTTTTAAGAGGTGTCTCCAGCAAGCCTGTGGCCCCACCATGTGCAGTTAGATGACTCTCTTCTGCCTGTTAAAGGCAGCGTTGACAGCTTGGTTTTCCAACAGAACACTTGACTTTAACAATTAAACTGTTTAAGCGACAGTCTGCCCTTCAGCCTTGGAGCATTGCTCCTCTTTGGGAAGTTGAATAATTTAATAAGGTAGCCTAAAACAGTTTGTCTGAGCACTGTCTAACCTTTTTTGGGGGAAGTCCCGAGGGTTAGGTTTGTCAAAGATTCAACAAGTTTAGGGTTTTTCACACACGTGAGAGTAATTTATCAGAACTGTTACTGTTTTGTTTCAGCACAGCAGTTTATGGTTAATGCATTTCGCATGTTGGAGATCCCAGAGTCCGGCTTAACGGTCATATCCTCATCATTCGTTAAATGGGGATTATGCGGTAAGTGTGCCGACCTAGAATATTACTTTAAACGTTTTCATAGCCCTTTTTTTTTCTTTTTTTTTTTTACATTTTGTGACCTTACAACCACATACTTCAATCTATTAAATGTATATACACTTCAATTTTATGTCCAAGACAAAGTAATGCATGATTGCATCGTCTCAAAATGGGAAAATTATGGCTAACCTGGCTGGCCAGGTATGGAGAGAATTATTAAAAGCACTTCTTGGCTGCAGAGATCCACAACTCAGCTGGATGTATCTATTTGTTTGTTTTTATTTGTTTGTGATAGCTGGATGTGGTTTATTGTCACAGCAATCTGCTTCTCTTACATATTTGATAGATTCCCATTGGTCAAAGCAGAAATAAACCCAAATTTCAGTTTATCAACATGGAAATTTACAACAAAATGTATAATATAGTTGAACTGCTTTTATTTTTGAACTGCAATAATTATGAGGCTAAAATTTAATTATTACAGTTAAAATGAATGTTGTCAACTGTCCCCATGATGATTTGGTATAGAAAACTTGATGGAATGGCTTAGATCAGAACATGTTCATGTTTTAGTTGGATTTATTCCTGGGCTTTGACTGGGCCATTCTTGTAGAGTGTAGCAGGACTTGAGAATCCCTCTTCTCAGATGTTCTTAATCCAACTTGAGTGAGTTTACAAATAAGAATAAATAAAACTGTTGGTCTTTAGGAAAGACATTTTTATGTTGATCTGTCATATACAAATACCTAATAAATTATATTGAATTTTGTGGTTGCAGCACAGCTAAATATTAAAAAGTTCAAGGGTTATGAAGACGTTTACTAAGCACCTGAAAACACAGAATAGACGACCTGTTTTGTGGAATTTTTTTGTGTTTGGCATTTCTACACATTCTCCCTAAGTCTCCCCCCACACACAGCTGAGAAAAAGAACATTGTGTCTTCAGATGGTTCAGCTTGTAAATATAGATAATAAAAGGTCCTGTGACAGACACTTCCACAGTGCCTATCAACTTCTGTTTTCATGTGTAGTCTGTGATTGATTACGAGAAAGAACTGCATGCTCTTAGTGTCATAAGAGATCTTACAGACCTGTACCAAGTGTTTGCTCCATCTTGGCCTGGGAGGCAAGGGTTGGAAAATCAGTCAAGATTCATAATTACCCTCTTGAGAATGTGTGAGACCTTGGAAGCGCAATATGTGAAGTTACTTAGAATCTCCTGATTTCTTTGAAGGTTTATCTCTCTTACATCTTTGTCTATCCTGCCAGTGCACTCTTCCCGCCCACCTTGATCTCTACTTTCTTTCCTTTTCCCACCCATACAGCCTTTCTCATCCTGTCATTCCTGGGCCGGTGGTCTGTCCCCGTGGGAGGTTAAGGGGCACTTTGGGTGAGAGGGCAGTTGGCAGGTTGTGTGGGCACTGTGCACGCCTTTTCCCATAGCCGGCGTCAAATGCCGCTGAACCCTGACCCCAGCGGGTCTTCACTCTCAAAATCGACGTGGAACGCAATTCAGCTTGCCAGACCCTATTCAGGACAGGACTTTCCACTGGAGGAGAAAAGAACGCCCCCACCCCAATTGTGGATACTGGCCTTCTCTTTGTCTGCTGGTCAAGCAGGGTCGGACGACCGGCCGCCACTAGCTAGAACAAGACTTCCGAAAAGCCTATTCAGCATGTGATCTGACCCCCAGGATCCAGTGCTGACTCACATGGATCAAACGCTGGGAATCTCCGGGGGTTCTCTTCCATTGAGGTTTTCATCTATTGAAATGTACTCTTTTCACAACTCAAAATGACAGTTTTTCCCTCTCAAGTTGGATACCACAGCACTGGCTTCCAAATTCAGGAATCTGGAAGAGTTGTGTCTATCTCCTTTCAAAGTTAGGTCATTTCAACTTCATTTTCTTATTACCAAAGCTTACTGGCGTTTTGCAGAATTAAGTTAAAGAAGCCAAAGTCATGCTGCTTTTATCTTTAAGAGCTGGATCGAAACAAAGTTAATATATGGCAGCCTTGACTTGATAAAGACCACAGAAATCTGTGTGAACTTTCTGGTGGCAATTAATAGGCAGTAGCAAATCCTTCATGGACCAAATTATTCATTTATAAATATTAACATTTTGCTGAAAAAAAAACATTTAATCTCTGCCTTTCATTCTCAGACCATAGAGAACTATACACATGCACATATACAAAGACGGCATCAGTTATTGGACTTTGCTGAAAGTGCTGGAATTTATCATGGGCTGAGGGTTATGAACAAAGGCAGCGGTTTCATTATATCGCTCGGATCACCCATTAGGGCTGTCACGTTTTATTAGAAGTTCAAGCATTCGCTGCAGCGTGGGGAAACTTTGAATTTCAATGACCCTCTCCAGTTCGCTTTTTATATTCAAAAAGCTCCTCAGATCTGTAAACTTTAGCAAAAAAAAAAAGTTTCAGAAGTTTTTTGCTTTTTTGTCTTGCAGAATTTGTGGAAATAATGGAATTAAGTCTTTCTGACTTCTTGTTAATTCAATTAAAGATTAAATATTGGTAATGTTTTCTTTCCATCTAAGTCAGAAAATCTCAGCTTCCACCACCCAAATCATGATGAAATGTGAGCCACAATATAAAATCCCAAACTGGATGAACATATCACTGCATAAATTTCACTCATTCATACATTTGTTTAGAGCACAAACAAAAACAGAGCAAAGCATTAAACCTGGGAAGGAAACACATCAAGGAATATACATATTAACAAAGACAAGGAAGCTTCTCATTACATCTGTTATGAGCTATGAGAGCTACTTAAAGAGGGCGGCTCAAGAAAATATCCTTATCATAGGATCAGCGTACACAGTAGTAATATTGCAAGGGATTCATCAAAATGCCATAGATTAATATCTTATTTAAAAATCCAATCCATATATATTGCAATTACTTAATATAAGAAAGTATTTTACAGAAAACAAGGTCAAAGAGCCCAGAAACATTGATTTTAAACTTCTGAGACCCCTATTCTATATTATTAGTATGTGTGATAGCGGGTGGTTTTGTGTGAATGTGTTTACAGAGTCCAACCCAATGCATGGTTAAATCTCTGCAGAAGAGCAGCACTTTGATTGTAGTGCCTCGTGCTGTGTGCTAAAGCAGGAGCCTGCTGCAGCTTTCAAGCTGGTCAACTGTCAGGACTGGAGCGTGAAAAGGGGGGGCCTTGGAGTGAAACGAGTGAGGGCTGAGGAGGAGGGGTGGCTTGTGACAGACCTCCTGGGTTTTGAGGGCCCTCTGTGTGGGCTGCCACAGCACGGCAGGCTCCTTGAGAAGAAGAGGGCAGAAAAGGCGGGCTCAAGTGAAGGTGCCGGCACATTGGCCCCTACAGCAGGGAGTGCGGGCAGAATGCCAGCTCACCCGTTCAAGTCCCATAGACCAGATGTTCTTTGTCATGGAGCTGTAGGCCTTTAATAAATTGAGTTACTTTATGTGTAATACGGCAGGGCAAACATGGGCACCCTGTTTCCGACTGTGCACATGCCCCACTCCCTTAAATCTTTTATTGTAATGGGTCAAATAATGGTGAAGCAGCAATGCCCAGACACTGAATCTGCTAAGTGTTTTTCATCCTAAGTCAGTGAGTGGATGAAATCTTTCCCTATCGCCCCCAACTCTCTAAACTAAAACTTGCATTGCAAAAACAGAATTATACCAACTATTTTTGTCGGGTTTCTTGTGCAAATTTCTGAGTACACTTAAAATAAGACAAAATTAACTTACAAGTAACTATTTAGGAAGATATATAACTTTTTTTCAAGTCAATAATTTCTTAATATCGAGAAAAAGTACTAGTTCCACCAGCAGATTATTTCACTAACACTGAAAAAATGTCTTGTTGTAAGTGAAATAATTTGTAAGTGTAACTAGTAGTTTTTATCAAGATTAAGAAATTATTTTAGATGAAACAAGCTCCTATATTTTGCTGAAAATATACTCGAGTTAGCTTTATCTTATATTATAGATAATGTGAACAATTTCATGTAAAGCTCATTTGCAGTATCAATGCACAGTTTAGCAATGAAAATAAACACAGAAATGTTTAATTTAATTCTGTTCCAAATATTAATTTCACATAATACAAAGGTTTTTGTTTGCTACTAGATTAATCAAAACTGCTAATTTAAAAAACAGGAATATGCAGAAGAAAACAGAAAAATTACTGTACAATAATGTTGGAATCTGTTGAAGTAGATCACAAGTTATTATGCATCACTTGCTACCTTCTTCTATTAAAGTCTAGAATATGCAGAAGCTGAAGTGTTATTTTAGTCAAAATCCTGCATTCTGTTGAAGGGATGATAATCTATTTTCATGCTCATCTTCTGAACATATTGTTTTCTTTACTATGAAAAGTAGAGAACATCATTGTGGAGAATAAATGCAGTAGCATCGTTCCACTTAGCTTGCTATAGAAAACCGTTGGTGTCTCTTGTGTATCCTTGATTTACAGCACCTTGGAGAACGGATCTGATCTGGCAGCCATCATTTCCCTTTGAAGCAAAGTATTCTGCAAGTGAATCACTTTGAACCCACACCAAGGTGAACCCAAGGGAGAACCCTTGGTCTCACCTGTGTGGAACAGAATAGTAAATCCTAAAGGCTCCTTAGATTTTTTCTTTTTCTTCTTCTTCTTCTTCTTTTTACTGTGACACAGGGAAGTGGCTTGCAGGGCAGCCCCAACTCTTTTTGCATACTTCCAAGGTCTTCCAAGTTGATTTCCACAGCCAATGAAAAATGAAACTTATGCTCTTCCTCTTTTCATGCTTCTTCATTTACAAATGCATTGCATGTTTTATCGTAGGCCAAGAATCTTGAATTCTGTTTTAGATTCAGCAAGAAGCCACTAAAGGGGAGCTGAAATCTGATAAATATTATCTATCCTTCAATTTTTTTTCTTTTTATCAGAACACATGTAAAAACATTTTGGATCAACAAGACTTTACACTGACTTGTGGGAGACTTCTTTAAATAGAATAACATTATAATCATGTTACAGAGTTGAAGAGAATGCAAAAACAATTTTTTTTTTGCGTCACTCACATCACAAGGTGCCATAGGAATTGTGGGATGAAAATACATGTCCTGGTCTAAGATAACTGAGGTTCTTTACATTATTGGAGGGCAGATTAATGTTTTGCTGAGTACGTGGTTGAGGAAACAATATGTTGTTGATCTGGTCCAAAGATGGCAGGCTGTCATATTTTTTCTATTTTTGCAAAAACATAAAATCAATGTATCCAGGCTTTTCTGTTTTCCAGATAGTTTTTAACCCAGTTAATTAATGGCATTAGTCTAGATTTAACTAAAAACCAAAATTTTGAACTTGATATTTCTAGTTTGGGAAATTTTATTATTTTCTCGACTAAACTTGATTCTCCGTAGTAGCTCATATGGAGCTTGGACGTAGAATATGCTGTAAGGTCACACTTTGGAAATATGTAGCAAATGTTTGATTTTAGAGACCTCAGATATTCTGCTTTTGTGAAAACATCTTACTTGCTCACAGGGGCTTCATGCACAACACTATTTTACAGCACAAGTCTTGTTTACCTCATTGCAATTTGATATTCAAGCATTGCATCCCAAAAAAGATTTTTTGTTTGCTTTAGTTGGATATATTATTGGAGAAATAAAGTTTTTTTTCATTACTTGATTTTGTTTTGTGAACTCAATTAAAAGGTTAGATTTGACAAAGTTTAGGATACATAATTTATCCCAGAGGAAAATTAGAATATTCAAAAGGGTTTGTAATATCTGGCAGATTTTAAGGTAATTTTGCAAATTACTAATATTTATAAAGATTTTATCAGATTTTGCCTAGTGGAAAAAAAAACAAAAATGGAAAATGTCTAAACAAATACGCCTTCTTGTTTTTTTTTATATTTGACTGATGGCTCTTTTTGTCTCAGCTTTTATATTTGACATTTTCAGGAAGCACCTTAGAAACTTTTATGTGCTTCAAACAAGAACATGGACGCAAGGCAAACTCAACCATTATGCAAGAAAATAAAGCTAGTGTTTTCTTCATGTTTGCTCATTATTTGGAGTACAATTTTTAAGATAAAAAAAAAAGAATTTGAAAAGTTTTATGTTTGTGAGAAGATTTTTATGTCGTGATTGATTAATTCTAGATGTGTGATGAGAGTAATTAATCAGAGGTAAGTAAACTAGAGAAAACACCAAAAGGTGGCGCTCTTTCTTTCAGTACCTCCAGCAAAGGAAACACTTTCACTGAACAGGTGATCATGTCATTGTCTATGTTGAGTAAGACCTGTGACAGTAATCCCCTAAGATGCAAAACCTTTGGTCCATAATTGAAGGTGTTACACTCATGCTTAAATAGGCTTTAGGTTTTACTTACTGGCCAGTAGGTTGTTTCATTTGACACCTCTGTCAGTTTGTGGTGCAGTGTTTGTTTTTTCACGAGCTTCCTAAGTGTTCCTCTCCTGGGGACCTCCAGGCCCTCTCATGTCTTTAAGACTCTTTAGGTTAGCCGGAAAAGCAAACAAAAGAACATTATTATAAGGTGAGGGGATCTCACATTACCCTTCCATTTCAATGTAGCCGCCAGTGTGGGCCACTTTCCAAGTGACTGATATCTTCACAGGGGCCAGCATGTCAGGGGATGGTGTAATTGATTGTCTTGGATATTTGAGTATGCCACTTTCCCTTTTGGAGAGACCCTCTAATGCTTTCTTCCCCAGTCATATAGCTTCCTTGTACTGTGAGGCTTTGACACAATGGTAAAGCTTGGGAAACAAGTGATCATTGGACATAGAGTGGTGTATAAAAAGGTTTTGCCCCCTTCTTAATTTCCTTTTTTCTTCTTTTTTCTTTTTTTGTGTGTGTTTGTCATACATTAGTATTTCAGAACATCAAATCAGTTTACATATTAGACAAAGACAACACAAGTAAACCTAAAATGCAGTTTTAAATAAACAGCATTTTTCAAGGTGTTTATTGTTGAGGGAGAGGAAAAATGCCAACACACATGGCACTGTGTGGAAAAAACTGATCACCTCATAAACCTAATAATTGGTTCAGCCAACTTGAACATCAACAACTGCAATCAAGCATTTGAGATAACTTTCATTGAGTCTTTTCCAGCTGTAGAGGAGTTTTGTCCAACTCATCTTTGCAGCATGTTGTATTAATGGTCTTCAGGATGATTTGGTAGACAGCACAATTTATGGTTCTGTGTTTGCTCAGGTGTGTGGATGTGTTCAAGAGCAGGATGACCACCACATTACCACATTTTACTGTCTGTATGATATTCTTTTTCTGAAAAGCCGTGTTACTATTACAACAGACTGAACAGGACACATACCTTCCAAAGAGTTCAACTTTGTCTCTTCAGTCCAATGAATGTTTTCCCAAAAGGCTTGGGGATCATCAAGGTATATTCTGGAAAAATTGAGATGTGAACGTAATATTCTTTTTGCTCAACTCTGCCAGGTAGGCTATTTTGCCTAGTCTCTTATGGTGGAGGCATGACCTCTGACCTTAACTGAGGTGAGTGAGGCCTGCAGTTTTTTGGATCTTGTGGTGGAATCATTTGTGACCTCTTGAATGAGTCTTTGCAGCTCTCTTGGGTTAATTTGGTTGGCGCGCCACTCCTGGGAAGTTTCACCACTGTGATAAAGACTTTCACTGTGGTTCACTGGAGTCCCAAAGCTTTAGAAATGGTTTTGCAGTTTTGCAACCCTTTCCAAATTACCGTATTTTCCGCACTATAAGGCGCACCTAAAAACCTTCAATTTTCTCAAAAGCCGACAGTGCGCCTTATAATCCGGTGCGCCTTATCTATGGACCAATATTGAGCCACAACAGGTCTCGCAACTACTGTAATAAGCCCCCGACTTCATTTTCCCCCGTAGAAGAAGAAGCGCACGGTGCATGCTGGGCTCATTATGAGAATTTGAGGTATATATATTAGGATTCAATAGATGGCAGTAGTGCAACAATAA